>JAJKFJ010023888.1:0-40000 GCA_027382625.1 Tetmemena sp. SeJ-2015 | reverse complement strand
ATTATTTGAGCTATAATAAGGACAAAAGTTTTTTTAGAGATGGAGAGCATAATATGCGTCGTGATGGATATAGATCTTTGGAATTATAGATATATAAAATTTATTTAATTTTATTTTTTAAACCCTAACAATATGGGTATCAATGGAATGCTCATCTTAAGGCGAAAAACAATGATCCTGTGCACTTTGGCTGAATCCTCAATTTGTGAGGGCAATTTTATTAGAAGGTTACATTTATGAATAATTGGCACCTGTCACATTAAAGCGCAGTTAACTCCATCGGGAGAGCAGATAGAGGGTCATCGCACAGGATAAAGTCCTATTATTTTTTAATTCTCTATCGATTGAGCCCTAGATCGCTGCAAACGCGCATTTTTTTCAACTGCCAGGAGATTGAATGCCTACAAAGGGAATCCCAATGCAGAAACTTTAACTATCAGCAGAAATCATAAATTTTAAAAAAAATTTCGCTAAATCAAGCTTAAATTAGTAATAAGTTTCAAAATTATTTAATCAAACTATTTAATTTATAATGATTGTAAATTTAATGAAAAATTAATAGAATTTTAATTTAATTATTAAAGAAAATTTTTAAATGTTGAAATATTAAATATCATAATTATAAAATGAATAAATTAATTTTAAAAAGTACTATGTATAAAATAATGTGAAAATTGTTATCAATTCACTAGCATTTATATATTTCGCTAATTTCAGTAGAGGAGCAAAGAAAATTATCTATAAGTTTTCAAAGAAATACACGTATATAAGTTGTTAAATTAAACATTTTCAATTTACAAATTAGAATTCATTTTCATGATTAATTCAAATAGAAAAATAAAATTATAAATAAAATATCTTCTTGTAACTGGATAAATTATTTTTAAAAATCTTACATTTATTTAGATTGATAGATTTTAATTTTAAATAAGTAAGCACCCTATGATTTTAATTACTTATTGTTCATATTTTTTTTAAATTAATACAAATTTATTTGAGTTTATAAAAATTATAAACATCCTTTACCAATTTTAATTTGCAACTGTTAAGTGAATTGCCCAAAAATTAAATCAAGATTATGGTCAAGAAGATCATTCATCAATTTATGCCACTTAGTTATTGGGTAAGCATATTGATTAATAAATTTTGTTAAATAAAACTTTAACAAAATAAATAATTTAAATAACTAATTTCACCCATATTAAATAAATTATTTTAATATAAAGTATCCAATAACTATCCTTGAATTGTATTAGAATAAATAAAATAGATTTAGATCTAATTTTTTAAAAAGATATTGTTAAAGAATAAATTAATATTAAGAATAACCATTTATTAAATTATTATAGGAATTAACTTTCAAAAATCCTAAAGCTTCAAGTAAATGTTCCACACCAAGAATAAGAAAAACTCTTACTATTAGGTGAAGATTGAAATTATTATAGGATTAATACGAAAATAGATTTACGAATGTAATATCTTATTTAATGGTATAAGAAAATCAGTATCTGACTGTTTTAATTGTTAATTTAATAACTAATTTATTAATTTAAAGGGAGAAGGAGGTTAATTTTCCTTGGATATCCCTCTATGAATTTACTGAACTACTCAGCCTACAGTATTATCTTCTATTTAGAGTAAACCTGAAAGCTCTCATCAGATGCACCTAAAATGCACACGCATAATTAAGTAAAAAAGTTTCCCTTTAAAGCTAATAGTTGAAAACATGGAAGATAGAAATGGATAGACTGAAGAATTTACTGATTAATTTGTCAGAAGTATCAACAACATGTTAAACAGCTTGTAAAGTAAAACCAACAAATAAACAAAACTAATATAATCAATTAATAAAATTAGACAAATCAATTTAGTTGGCTTGCAGCATTTCTTAAATTTAGTCATTTAAATATATAAATAACTAAACAGTCAAGAACTGCCAACACTAACAACATTAAAAATTATTCATTTTGCAGATATAAAAATCGAGAATAACTATTTGTATTGATCCTAAACCAACATAAACAAAGCAGTTCATATTAAGATAAAAATTATATTAAAATAAATACTATAATTTGTAAAGTTAAATTTTCAGTAAATCATTTCGCTTAAATATTTTTTAATTAAAAATATATAACGTCTTTTATAAAAATTATGATCATTTAAATTTTTATATATATAAATGGCTCAACTATGAATAAGAATGAACTAGGAATTAAAAAAAGAAGGATTTTGAATTAAAATAAAATAAATCGTATGATAAAATTCAATTGATTAAACTTCAAATAAAAGAAGAGATAAGAGTAAAAAAGTCAAACATAAAAATGTTACTTTTAAAATGTACTCTTTCTTTATGAAAAGTTATGATAAAATTTCATAAAAAAATGGGAGAAATTATATCCACTTAATAAAGTTAATAGTATTTTTTATGATAATAATTCATTTTGGCAAATTTTGATATTTTACATATTTGAATTATCCTAAATGATAAATAAAAATTCTATAATAAATATCACTAATTTTATTATCCATAATTTTTTTTTCCTTTTATTATGCAAGATTTAACATAATATTCATTATGTAATCCTTGAGATTTATATTTTAATATTTAAATTTTCACTTTAATTTGTGTTCCTATTTGTATTTGTTGAGTTAGTCTTATTCAGTAAATGTTAATGACAATTAAATTTTTGATTATCTAATTTTAGATGAAGGTTAATTTGTGAAGGATTGAATTAATTAATTTGCGATATTTATTTTTAACAATCTTTATTTTGTCTAAAGTTTTTTAATTGCTTTATTGATATTAAAATTTAATTTTAAAAATAAAAATAATGAAATAAATGGCATAAGGAAAACAAAGAGAAATATGAAGAGTAGAAACTCATAAAGTATTTTAAGAACAGAGATTTTAAGGAATAATTTTCTATTTACAATAATTATGATGATTGATTTGTAGCTAAACACTAATTAAAGCCAATTTTTAGCGCATTTGTAGACTATTTGAGTAAAGTAAATAATCTTAGTTTGGAGTAAAGCGTTATTTCAGTTCTCGTATATTTCTGGATAAGCTCAAGATAATCAAAAAGTTTTAAAATAAAATTCACAAATAGTCACTTAAACTCAGTAATGTTGGTCGCACTATACCAGAGAACTTAGAAAATCTATTCAATTATAATTAAAATATTTTAAAATGTTTTAATTGTTGAAGGAATTACACCATTTAAATTTTAGTCAGTTCAATAAAATTAACAAATTTGGATTTAATTGAATTAGTAATATGCTTTTCATCATTAATCTTAAGCCTGTAATTTCATTAAATTACTTGAGAACAATTTATTAGTAAACAAAATTATTATTCTATCTTTTAATGCACTTCAATTTATTAAAAAGAATTTAATATATTCGATAAAATTTATTTTTACTATGAAATTTAAATATTTAATCTTAAATCAAAATTATTAAAGAGAAATGCATTTATTAGAGAAAATTCAAATATTTAAATTTGAAGCAATATAATTTTTATAATAAAATGCAAATATATATAAGATATAACAGAAATTTCAAATTTATATTCTCTTAAAAATTGAACATTCCGAACAAAAATATATTATTATAAAAATTTAAGCATTTTTAGTTAAATTAAGGAGTCTCCTTCACCAAGCAAAATAAAAGTATCTAGTAACTACTCTATCGCAAATTTTAAGTCCATATAATGTCCTAGAATCAGTAGTGATATACTCTGATATAGAAAGGAAAACTTTTAGCGGACTCTAAGCATCCCGACACCCCATTTGAGATCCTTTCTAAGCTATCCTAATTAGTAGATCTTAGCTTCTGATAAAAACCCCAACTATTTATTGATGAAATGGACAGAAAAGGAGAAAATAGAAATAAGACTATAAAATAGATTCATTTTATTCCATGTTACTAGATGATTCCTTCAAGCTACTTAGCCAAGGCGTTCGTCTTGAACTAGCTAACAAAATATTATCTTTAAAGGCTATAAAATACTCAACAGCTTAGCATTAAATCTCCTTGCCCTCCTTCTATATCAAATTTTTTTCATTATAATTGCTCCCTTTGGCTCTGATCACCAAATAGTTTTATATAAATTGTATTTTGAAATTTTTTTTAATTGCCTTGATAAAGAAAAAGGGAGGATTTTTTTATGCCATATCTTCAATAAATTATAGTTGACATTAATTTATACTATGCTAATAGTTTTTAAAAGAATAGATTTTTTTAATATTTAGTTTTTAATATTTATATTTTTAAAAAGAAATTATTTAAGCTAAATAATTATAATAGGAAATGAATATCAAATACTGGAACAAGAATTATAATTATAAAGTACTATTTAATAGGAAAAATAAAATATCTTTAAATTTGCTCTCTAGTTATATATAAAGGTATTCATTGCTCTTTCTCTGTCAAATGAATCAGAGCACACATCTTTTTTTTCTTCTTTTGGCACATTATAGAAGCAGAGTCAATTCTTTATCTGTAACAAAAAGTATTAAGTGATCTATCACCTAATTATTTAGGATTTATTTTCATTTGAGCTTATACCTAAATAATATTTAAAAACTAATTATTGTAAATTAAAACTCAGATATACTATACTTTTAAAGAACATTTATAAATTTTAGGTGGAAATTTAATTTAAAGATCCAAAAAAATATTTTTATTTTTAAACAAAATTTTTTAAAGATGTGCTATAAAATGGTTAGAAATTATTAATTATTTGCTCGTAGTAAATACTATAATCCTGTTTAAATATCTTAAGAAAAAGCTTTTCGAATAAGTTATCCCATTTATAATTTTTTTGTATGACTCATTGATGACAATACAGGTACTTAAGTGTTAATCCTTCTTTAATTATATGGATAATGAAAGCATATATTATTCAAATTTGAGTTTTAAATAAGCAGTTCTTCAAGATCTAGTAACGATTTGATAGCAGCAGTAATTTTAGATTTATAAAATATATCAGTTTTACTGTTAGTTTATCTTTTTTTAAAATGGGAATTGAAAGCAATTTAACACCAATGCCAATCATTTTATTAAGAAAGAGAATTCTTAAAAATTATAATTTTTCTCACTTTGAAAACTAGCGGATTAATTTGAGAAGTTTCCAGATCCTTATATTAAATTATCAAGAAAAGAGGTTCAATATCATTAAGAATTGCGAACTTATCATTAATGTCTGTGGCAACATTAATTTTTACCTCAAATAAAGGTATTCTTTTACTTATCTCATTTGCTTATATATAGTGATATATAAATAATAATATTTTTTTATTTATAAATTATAAAAAATATTTAAAAATAACTTAAATCAATGAATTCATTGAAAAACATTAAATAAATCTCCTATTCCAGAGTGTATTGAATTTATATATCTTTTAATTTAGCATTTAATGGATGATTCATTTTATAATTAAAAGGGTGAATTTTAATTATAAAAATTTTGTAAATTATTTATTACTTACTTCTTTTACTGGAGAATATTAAAATTAGCCTTTTATTTTCAACTTAATTGGTTTTAAATAAGTCTTAAAATCAAGATAGAGATTAAAACATTACAAAATGAGGTGCTAGTTGATAATTTTCTCACAATCTTGCATTTAATTAAAATTATTAAATTCTTTATAGAAGTAAAAATGAATATTCAATTTTCAATTTAAATCCTTCATATATTAAATTAATTTAGAATACTTTTTAGTCTAAAATAACATAAAAGCTCATTGCAATATTTATAATATATTTTAAACTAAGTGCACGAGAAATTAATTAAACTCTTTGTTTAAGACATCTTCAGATTCCAGCAGTTTACCTATAAAATTTATTTCAATAAAAAAATTAAAAATTATTCTTTTACAAAAAAAAGAAGTAAAATTAGAAGTCTATATTCGAATTTAATAATTTAATCTGAGCTTTAAATAATTGCTTAAAATAAAAGATGTTTGCGTAAAGCTTAAAGAGATTGCTTTAATTTTATATCTGAAAAGAACTTATTTTTTAAATGATTTACCAATAAAATTTCTTCTCTAATCATTTAAAAGTTAAAATATAGTAAATTTATTTTATACTTCTTATAATAGACTCGCCAATAATCTAGCTAATTTCTCTGAAGCCCCATCTGCTAGGTAATTGGATTTAATAAGTTCAGCACTAATTAATCAGAGTTTTCTTTGTAATTAGACGGATTATTTAATTTATACCCTAAAATTTTCATTTTCATTATCATTGGTAAAATTTTTAGAATAGTTTATGTTTTCTTTTTAAATAGCATCCTCTTTACAGGCCTCTTTTAAATTTTAATCTATCAGTAATTGATACACTATATAGCAGTTTGGACATATTCTCTTTCGCCATCATCTTTAATTTCACCATACTAAACAATAAATAAATTAAACACATTGAAAATGAGAATTTCTAAATACATATAAATTAATTGCTTAAACTTATGTTTATTGCCTTATTTAAATTAATCAAAAGAAAAAAAAGAAAATTAAAATTTATAAATTTATTTAAAAAACTTATTTAAATAAATAACAGCTTATAAAGTGATTTTAATTGTTCATGTTGCCTCTTTAATAGTTTATAAACTGACTAATTTCTATAAAATAAAATATTAATCAATAGATCAGATAAGTAACAGAGGATGTTTTTAATTAAATGGAAAATTTTAAATACT
The DNA here is from genome assembly GCA_027382625.1 of Tetmemena sp. SeJ-2015. Taxonomy (NCBI): domain Eukaryota; phylum Ciliophora; class Spirotrichea; order Sporadotrichida; family Oxytrichidae; genus Tetmemena; species Tetmemena sp. SeJ-2015. The sequence goes on along the minus strand of JAJKFJ010023888.1, from coordinate 33,300 downwards.
TTGATTCTTAGATTTTATGATATAAACCTACATTAATACTTAATATCTATGATAGTCGATTGTAAATAATAATTAGCTAATTTCCTAATTATTAGTTATTTTAGGTAATTTAGAAAGGCTTTTTCTTTAAATCTTTTTGTAACTGTGAATCTTTCTTGAGTATTTCAGTGACTCATAGGTTTGAGTGAAATCATTTATAAGTTATAGCAAAATTATTCTTATCAAATAAATCATCTACTACTATATAGCAATTTATATAGAAAGTTTGGCATTTAATTATTTAATTTATTTTTAAGATGAATTCATAAAATTTCTACTTATTTAATTTTATATTCTTCTCTCGTATTTTTTATTAATTGCTTTCTATATGAGAGATTAAGCATTATTTTGTTTATTATAATTTTCCCTTTTAAATTTACATTTTAATTAAAGAAAAAATTTGGAATTAAAAATAATTAAAAAATTAAAATAATTTGTGGATATTTTTTTTAAAAGAAAGAACTCCTAATCTTCATACTTATTGAAGCTAATTATTAAATTCAATAATAAATATAATAACTTATACTATGAAAATTTAAACATTAAAGATATCATCATATTCAAAATTTTTATAATTATTTATGGAATATTTCAAACATAATCCTAGTTGCGCATATGAAAAAACTTAAAATAATTATGAAAATGTTTTTAATATCTTAATAGATAATTTTAATAAAAGATTGAGAAAGTTCTTTACTATAAATTTATATTTAAAAACAATAAATAATTATATTTAATTGTAATATATCGATAAAAAAAAGTATTCTAGTTAGATTCTTATGAATTCAATTTAAATTTATCTTCATTTAAAATTCTTTCTCAATCCCTAGTAATTTTTTGCTGCTTTTATTGTAATTTTTCAGCATTGCAATTTCTATTTTTTATTTATTTATTTAATTAATTTTATTTTTTATTTTCACTTCCCCTCAAATCGATTCGCTGTAAGCCAAAAAGAAGCAAACTATAAAAAATTTGAAAGAAAATATTAAATATTTTATTTATCAATTATTAAATTAAGTTTAAATATTAAACAAGAAAAATATATTCGAAAATTAGTTATTTTTTTTAGCAACAACTTGCTGAGCGAGTCAACTCCTGCCTCACTGATCATATAATTAACTTACTATAAGAGAAAGAGAACATAAAATTTGAAGAAAAAAGGACTGGGAGAAGATGACTCCGCCTGATTTTACTATGAGTCATCTCTTTTCTGGTTAAATCCAGCTCAAATATTATCATCTTCGATAGCTCCAACCTAATAAAAATAACTAATGACTTCAAAATTAAAAGGTTCACTCCCTCATAGCAATAATTTAACAAGGCTTGGTGTTAAAAGTCTATTTATTTCTACACATAAATCCAAGCTGGTTTATATAGAGCAATAGCATTTAAGTGTTTTATTTAATATTAAATTTTAATATACAATAAGTATTTGGATGTTAAAGAATTTAATAATTCGATGATATTTAAAAATCCATAGACACTATGACAACTAAAATTATTTATTTATAAAGTTTACATTGTTCTATTTTCAATTTAAAATATATTTTATTTTTTCCTCTCATGTCACCTCTCAGGAAATAGCCATTATATAATTTATAATTTTCTAGCTCTATATTTTCATAATTTAAAATGAAGGCATCTATATCTTCGTTCATCATGATTCCACTCAGAAGCATTATGGAAATAAAAATCTTAAAAAATGAATTCTCTTAAATAGTATAATAATTATATATCCTAGATATGCATTTATATCCATTATTAATAGGTATTAATTTTAACATATCTATGCAATAAATTATTAGCTAATCTCTTACAATTCTTTCACAATTTGCATTAAATGAGTATTATTATTTGATTACCTTAATTCATTCACAAGAAAATTAGAAGAAAAAAATTTCATACTGATTAAATAGCTTATATAAGAGAGGTGATCAATCAGGGCATATTCCATTCTATGGTAAATCAATATGTTAAGTTTATATTTCATTTTTTAATGAACAATTATATATTTAAAATAAATCTTAGCCTTTCATCAATTTTATAGTTCTCTTATTATCATTATAATCTATAATAAATTCCATTGTTTGGACTTTAATAATAAATTTTACTTAGCTTTTATAAATTACAGTAAAGTTCTATAAAAAGAATAAAAAATAATTGATAAAATTTGCTCTTGAAACTGAAATAATATCTATGTCATTATTTTGTATTTAAATATTAATTAAAATATATTAAGAATATAAATTATAACTAGAAAGAAAGAGTTAATAAATGCTTTATCTGCATTCTAACCTCAATTTTAAATTACATAAAGTTACAAATTGTGATATATAAATCGATTTCATTTCTACATTAAATCTTTTATATAATACTATTTGTATTTTTATTTATAATAGATAAATAAATTCTAGCTTTTTAAGATCATTTAGTCTATTGCCTTTTCATGAGTTGTATTGATAATGAAAGAGAAAAAAGTTTTATTTTTATGCTGAAAGAATAGATTATATTAATATTTAATTTTCATATTAAATTTAAATAAAGAAATTATTTAAAACTATATTTATATAACAAGAATAGTCATAGTTACTCAAGGCTTTACCAATATTAACATTTACTGTCGTTTAATTGTAAAATAAAGGCTTTAACTATCCTCTCTAGTTAATTTATCCAAAATTATCATTGATAGTCCATTCTTTGTCAAAGTAATCAGTGCACAAATAGAATAAAGACTCTCCAACAATTTTAAATAAGCTTATCCAAAAATAGTTTTTATTTATAAAACTTAATAAGTGCTATCTCCTACTTATTTATAGTTTATTTTATGAGGGCTTTTATCTAATAATATTTAAGGTTAATTTAAAAAAGCTGATTTAAGATTATAAGAATATTTATAGTCACTTTAATCGCTATATGTTGAGGTTTAATTCAATTGAAAGATTAATGGTTTTATTACAAAATTAAAAAAAAAATATTATTTCAGTACTGACGATAAAGAGAATAAACTTAATTAATTATTTGTTCTCTTGCAATTGCTCTGTTTATATTATTTCTATAAAGCTCAACAAATTTCCTTAGATAAAGCTTCTCGATTAAAGAATCTCATTTATAAATTTTATTTTATACAAATTTAGGTGCTAAAGTGAAAATTATTATTCAATTATTAGTGCAATCAAAGATATCTTACTTTAATTGAAATTTTAAAATACACCTCAGGATTTAGTCAATTTATTAATTTTCGCAAAACTTAATAAATTCATTAGAGATATATTTTTACAATTAGTTTTATCATTCTTTTGCAATCGGAAACTCTTTAGCCTCAACGTATTACATATTTAATTAAGATATAAAATTATTAAAAATTATAATTTGCTCAATTTAAATATTCATGGTTTATTAATTTTAGAACTATGGACTTTTATTTAAATTTGTAAAATAATCCAGTAAGGTTGAGATTTGATATCTTTATAGAGGATACGATAATAATTTAATATCTTGGCAATATTAATTATGACATTAACTTTGTAGAATATTCTTTTACTTAGCCCATTTTAATATTCATTTTGACACTTTATAATATTTATTTTTGTTTTATATAAATTATTTGTTTAAATAAATAATGCAAGGGATAACAATTAAAAAATATATATCTTCAAATGAGAGAGTATTAAATTCATAGATACCTTTTAATTTAGTATTTAGTGGATGACTACTCGCATATTATTTATGAAGAATATTTTCTAACAAAAATAAAACTAAAAAATATTGAGGACTCACTCCTTATACTGTTTTAATGAAACTTTGATTCTGATTAAAATTTAATTGGATTTAGATTAGTCTTAAAATCAAAATAGAGTTTGAAAAATTAAAAATTGCAAATTCAGATATCATTTTCACAAATCTTGCATTTAGTAAATTTGTTAATTTATTTTTTAGGATTACTTCTCTCAGAATCACTTAGATATTTAATTAGAATAAAGGCTTGTTTAAAGTTATTAATGAGGATTTTAAATTTATTACACGTAGAATTAATTAAATTGATAGTTTAAGAAGTCTTCAGATTCCTTCAGCTAAGTTATAATATCTAAACACTAAATAAAAGCAAATGAATAATAAATTAAAAATTTTATAATTTAAATTTGATTTAAAAATATTTACTGATAATTTAAGTGAAGATACAAGCAGATTTAGTTTGTTTTTATTATATCTCTATTTAGAGATTATATATATGAATTTAAAAAAATTGCGCTTATTAGTTGTGCTAAATTTGTTGAGAAAATTATTATTATTTGACATCTTTTACTCGATATGCAAAAATTATATTTAAAGAGAATAGTATTATGAAAGTATTCAATTAACTAAATTTTAAAATAAAAATTTTGTAGTTTAAAAAGAAATTATTTTTTATTTTAAGCTTTAAATTACTAATTCTAATTTCATTGTTTTATTCTATCTAAACTTTTTAAATCAATGTCTAAGGTCTTTTCTATCTATTAAATATCATAATTTTTATGAATAATAATACTCTACCAATTTTTAAAGGAAATTCTAATATTTATTAAAAATTCAATTTAAAGCAAGAGGTTAATTATATATTTATATAAAACTATAAATTCATTCTTATCATACTTTTTCCTATTTTTTAATTTTTTTTAACAATTGCTTAGTTATGTCTATTTACTTATTTCAAACTACCAACCAAAAATATAAAAAATTTAACTTACTTGAAAATTTTATGCTAAATTTTATAAAGAGTAAAAATTTTCTATAAAGAGAAACTAAATATAAGAAAGTTATTATTATAATTCAGAAAATTTAAATAAAAAGAAATGTAATCCCATTGATATTAAATTAACTCAGACATCAGTCTATTAAAAACGCTCATAATATTTGATTTTTATGTTTGAAATTTATTATAATAGAGATATTTTGAAAGCTATGTAAAATTTTGATGGAATTTATATTTTTTTCCATTTTTAATGATTATCAATTTAACCCTTGCTCATACTCTTAGCCATCATCTTCTTATTAATAATTTATCATTTAAAATTTGATATGATGTTAAAATTATTTTTAAAAAAAAAGAGGTCTAAAGAATTTATTATCAGCTTTAAAAGACTATCAAGAGGTAAACTATAAATTATTTAGGCCTTAGATCAGGATTTTCTTGTTAAAAATAATTTTGACCATATCATAATTTTTTTCATTTATAAAGATTAAAAAAATATTATCAAACATCAGTTTAAAGTAAAAATGGACTGTGGTCAAGCTCTAACTAGACTTTCTCTTAAGAGCACTAGCTAGGGTTAGCAGTAATATAATCTTTTATCTGACTCTCTCACTCTTAACGATTTTAACAACAAATATTATTCCTTGTTGGCCCTCAATCCGAAGAGATGGGGTGCTAATCTATTGCAATGAGTTACGAATTTGGAACTATTTCTGTTCATGCACGGCTTTGAGGCTCGCAATAATTCACCCCCCCCCACATATTCATAACACTTAGAGGCGGATTGCTAAACTAGATCTCCTCTAAATAAATAAAAGCAAAGGGACCTTGATTATTGAGGAGTGGCAAGCTAATCTCCTTACCCATCGCCAAGCTGACTTCGGCTCCACATCACAAGTCCTAGATTTTAACTTTCTAATTTAGTATTATAAAAAAGTTTATTTCTCTTACAATTATTTTAAAAATTTCTCATATTTTGAAAAATTAAATTGAAAATAAGGATTATAATTACTAATTATCTATAACTGATCCGTTTATACTTAGCAAATTATTCATATTTCCCGATTTTTGTGCACAAATTATTTAGAATTATTGTTATTTGACAGTATATATTTCAATTAGCTGCAAAAACTTTAGACTGAAAACTTACTCTATAAATGTTAAAATATTTTATTACTTTTTACAAAGAATAAATTTTTAGGTTAATATGAAACTTAGAGTAAGAAATTTATGATTAAAAACAGAAAATTATAAAACTAAATTCATATTATTCTATTTATCTTAAAACTATTAAGATATCTTTGGATGAAAATAACGACTTTTATATTTCATAATCTATTTTTGTTACAGTTAATTAAAAAAATTATGTAAATATTTTTATTTAAATTTATCCCTTTTTCTTCTGGAAATTATTCTTCCTCTTACTTATCTTCCTCTTAACATTCATAGCGTTAGCAGTCATCTTCAAAAAAATTATAAAATTAAATATTTTAAAATTTAGTTTGTTAATTCTAAGTTTGTGTAACATTAATACCGTTTTCTTGAAATTATTGAAAAAAGATGTTGAATTGTGAGAATTAAACTATTATCAAGTTGGTCTATAATAAAGATGTTAAATTTAATATTAATTATAATCTTTTACCTTCTATCTCAAAAAATTAGAGATGTAGCAAATGATGAAACAAAAAGTTATAGGATGAATATGAATGAATTATCCAAAAATACTAATAAATTGCTTTAGGTATTTCTATATTATCTCAACTAAGTCGTATTTACGTTTTATTTTCATCCCTGCGACGTTAATATACTAAAGTTTTACATTAAGAGTCGCAAAGTTTTCAAATAATCTGAGTTCCTTCCTATCTTAATTGCTCTTGGCCACTAACATTAGCTTTTATATTTGATTTGAATTCTCTAAAATCTTAGCTTTCTAGCGTAGTGGTATTAACATAATTGAAGTCACTCTAGCTATGAGCATTTCCTGAAAATATTTTTTTTAAAAGGAGTAGACTTGAAACTCTATTTTGGTGGCTAATTTGTTTTCTCAATGACTCTGAATTTCACTATAACAGTATGTTAAATTGAGCTAGACATTAACTAAAATAGTGAATAATCATAGTAATGTTGGCAAAATAAAAATGGTTTGCTTACATTTTATAGCAATCAGTAATTTTCGAGATTCTTGACTGCCGTATAAAGACTTTGTTTCTTATTTCTACTTCCTCTTTCATTGTTTATTATTTTATTAAATGATAATTTAAAAGAATCAAATAAACTACTGTTGAGAAAGGTGAAGAAATTTAATTTATATAAAAAAGTTGAATTATCGATAAACTAATCCTATCCTCCCTATAGAATTTTATAAATGCTGAGTATTTTATTGCTTAAAATTTGAATTACATTTTTAAAAATAAATTATTTAAGAGTCTCATTAAATGATAAAAAATGCTTTTAATTACTGATAATCATTTATATATAATTTAATTTTTGTAAGATATCTTTCTAGGAGTCATTATTATTATTGAGTATATGACGAAGAAAATTTTTTAGTAAATTAAAATGAAATAAAACTGATAAATTGACACTTATGTTTATTTCTCTAATTGCAATTTAACAAGATAGTTAATTATTTATAAAGATGAGTTGAAGATAATGCCTACCTCATCAATATGAAGGAAAAATATTTTCACAAGATTCTATGGAAGGATGATCCAACTTTTACCTTTTAGACGCAGTCACACCTGACAAAGTCAAGTATCATTCTCTAATTTCACGATTTTTTTAATAGAAAACCATCGTCTCTATTCTCATACTCTCTCGGTAGCAGGCAAATCAGCAACATTTGTTGAGAGCTGGGTGACGCTTGGTTAAATAGAAAGTGAAATCTTTGCAAAACAAATTGGATTTATCTCGCATTCAAACTCAACTTGTAATTTTTTAAAATAGAAAAGAGCCCTGTATATGATACTTTTCTACCTTTAAATTATCAAGCATCATATTTAAATTTTTAGTTAAAGAAACCAAGATTAGGCCACTAACTGCAATGGTCTTATTAACCTATTATAATCGATTTTATATTTGAAAGAAAATATATTCATTTTTTCTTGAAAAGAATAACTTATTGCAAAAAGAAATAAAAATAATTTAATAATGTTCAATTTCCACCACTTTGTTATGGTTTTGCATTAAAAAATAAAATTTTCTTCCTTCAAAAAAGGAAATTCATTCAGCACCAGTAGAACTCCGCCTAATCATTTGGAATTATAGAGACAACCATCACAACATAGAAAAGAATCATTTATAAAAATAAACAAGTAAACTGTAGCATTTAACCATAAAATGTATTTATACTTATTATATTTCATAGAAATTATTACTTTTTATGGCTTTTGTTCTCTCAAAATATGATATGCCAAATTTTAAATGGACAAGTCACTGTTCTATTTGTAATGGGATTCTATTTACCAAAATAAAATAGCAAGCAACTGAGTTATTCTCTTATTTATTAAATGGATCTAATGAAGTACCTTTTCTTTTCTCTCTATCGGTATTTTGGGTTTTGTTATGATAAATAAATAAATAAAAAATTTAATCTTATAATTCATTTTATTACAAGATAGAATGAATAAATATTAAAATAATATTTGTTTATTTATGTTGTTATTTATTTTGAAATAAACTTAATCACTTATTCTAGTATAAGGTTAATCAAATTGATTACTGTTAAAAATGATAAAAATAAATAAGGGTTGCAATACTAGCTTAGCACCGTCATTCTGATATTTATTCGGTAATCAATCAAAAATTAAAAAGAGTACCATCTTCAACTTTCTTTATATCCTCACTAATTCGAAATAAAATTTACACATTCCTCATACTATTTATAGCAGTCTTCTCGCCAGTTTCGTGGCTTGAGATCTCGCACAAAATTAGAAGAATATAAATTTGCTAAAAATTGATACTATAGTAGGATAATAATTTAAAATGGAGATACTTCAACTAATATCCTTAGTTAATCTTATGTTAATTACTAAATTAACTATATTTTAAATTAATTTGCATCTATATATGCAGTGTTATTGGTTGTTGTGTTATTATAATGAGATTTAATGCTTAACATTTTTTTATTAAATTTTTATTTACCTTTGGGTACTAATCCTCTTTATAAAATGTTAAAAATAACAGTTATTATCAAAATCTAGTTTTAAAAGATAATAATTGTTTATTGAAAACTATCAAATTAATTCAAAATTAGTATTATGATAATTCAATGATACCTAAATTTAGTTTTTAAATAATATTTAATCAAAAATAATTTAGACCATTCTTTATTAGCAAGCATACTAAAGTAAAGTAAAATAAAATTTTAGGAATATAATTAACAATCAATATCTTAAAACAGCACTTATCGTACTGAATTAGAAAATCAATTATTATCTTTTTAAACATACTAAATTAATTACAATTTAAACTAATTTTTCATTGAATAGAATTCAGAAGATTGTCTTTATGAATCAGAATTTCTTTATGGCTATATAAATTATAGCAGATGATATTATGATATGAATGAATAAATAATAGTTTATTTTTACTTTTACTTTAATTATTGATATTTATAGATAAGTTCTATAATTTTAAACTTATTTATGAATTTATTAATTACTTTTATAACTTTAAAAACATTAAGTGGTTGAATAAATATCTAGATTACCTGATATCTAAATATAGTTTATAAAAAAAAAGACTTAATTTCATAAACTTTATTCTTATTTAAAAGTAAATCACAAAAAATTAAGCTAATCGTTTGAAACCTTATATTTTTAAATTAATTCAGATTAGATTTAAAATTTTATTATTCAAACTATATATAATTTTAATAATTAATTACTTTTAGATAAAATTTAATATGATTCTATGCGAATTAAAATTTTATATGAATTTGTTGATAAATTAATTTTTAAACTTAATACACTGCTATATTAGCAAGGAGTTATTTTAAGTAAATAAGAAATGATACTTTATCTGTTGTATAAAATATTTTTATATGAAAAATTATAATCTTCTATGCTTAATATAGTTGAGAATTAAATTAAAATCGGGGATTTATTAAAATAATAAATAGAGAGTTGTAACTATGTGAAAGCTGAAATCACAGATTTACCCCTGATCTGAAGCTTGTTCGTGAGAGAATAAAAAATTAAAATGATTTTTTTCTTTAATCATCCCTTCAGCATTTCTCAGTGAGAGATATGAAACGAGTACTAGTCATCACCTATAAATTCGTTTTCATTCAAACTTGTGTCGCTTATAACTCTTGACTAAGCGCTCCCTCACGAAAATTACAAGAATAAAAAATTCTTAGAATTTAATGCTGAATCGAATGGTTTAATTATTTAAATAGGGCACACTTCAACTGCCACTCATTAAAGCCCTTTTAAATTCATCTATAATTTAATTCTCTTTATATTTAATTCTCAGCTATTATATTATAAGATTAAATGATAGTTATTAAGGAGTTAATATTCTCAATTCTTAAAATCTATCTATTTAATAATTATTAAAAATATATTAAAAAATAAAAAATTTAGGAATTCAAATTAAATATTTATTTGCTCTATGTCTAATAGTTTTCTCTTAAAATTAATTTTAAAATTTTAATATTTATTATAGCTGAGAATTTAATAAAAAAGAGAATTAAATTAGATATTAAATTAAAATGGAATAATTGAGTGACAGTTGAAGTGTGTCCAATTTAAATAATTATTAGACCATTCGATTCGGCATGAAATTCTAAGAACTTTTATCCTTGCAACTTTTGTGTGGGAGCGCTCAGTCAAGAGTTATAAGCGACACAAAAATAATAAGAAAATGATGATGAAGAAGATGATGAGTGCGCGTGACATATCTCACTGCTGAGAGGAGCTACGAAGATGATTAAAGAAGAAACTCATATTAATTTTTGATAAGCTATCGAACAAGCTACAGATCAGGGGTTGAATCTGTGATTTCAACTGACACCATTTTGCAACTCTCCATTTATTATTTTAATCAATCACCGATTTTAATTAAAATTCCAACTATAATTAATTATTTCTCTAATTAAAATATTGAATTGCTTAAATTAGCCTTTCTGGATATAAGAAAAATTTGCAATTTAATTTTTATTAAAAACATTAATTTTTCTAGCTATTAAACTTTAATTAAAAATATAGTTCAAACATCATTTTCGTGGATAGGGTTCAATTATGTTCACAAATATTGCATTTAATAAATTTATAAATATCATAAATCGGAGTTAAAATTAAAATTAAAATTTACTTTTCCAATAATCATTCAAATATAAAATTTATTAAGATTAATGCTTAATCTTTGTTTATCCGAGTGCAAAACATACATATATACACATTGAGAATTAAATTTTTTAAATAAGTGCACTTTAAATTAATGGAATTGTTCATTGAAAATATCTTGAGATTCTTGCATATAAAGTGAAAAATTCATTTTCTATAAAAGTTTAAATTATCCTTTTTAATTAATTTATAAGCAAGGAAAGTCTAAATTAAAATTATATAATTTAAATGTGAGTTTAAAATAATTACTTCTAAGAAATTTGTTACAAGAAGAGTTTAATGTTTAATTATACTTACTAATAACCTCAATAAAATTATTCTTTGAAAAATATAAGAAATAGTTGTCGGTTAAGGTATTATGGGTAAAATATAAATTTATTTTTTTCCCTTATTTTATGAAGAAAAAATAGTGGATATATTGCTTGTTTGTCTGAAATGATAAATAATTTAAAATATTGCATATATTAATTGTGCTAAAATTAATAGAGTAAAAGTTTTATAATTATGGCTTAAAAATTAATATAAAAGTTAATTAAATTAATAATAAAATTAAAGTGTAATAAATTAGTGGAGGGTGAACTATCTCCTATTTAATAATGAATACTCCGTTCGATTAAGCATAAACTTTATATCCTTGCTACTTTTGTAATGGGAGAGTTCAGTCGGGAACTATAAGCCACACAAGTAGAGATTAAAATGAATATGAAGAGGCATGAATGTTTTCATATATTTCGCTGTTGAGAAGAATGGTGAAATGATTAATTAATAATCTCATATTAATTCTGATTGGCTAAATAAAAGCTGCATAGGGGTATTTGAACTATTTCAACTCTCATGATGTAGCACTTTCCGTTTATTAATTTATTCATCCATTTAAGTTTAATTCTCAATTATAAAAAAGAAATCTCTCTTATACTTACTTGTTCAAAAAATAAAATAAAAAGAGAATAATTTAAGAAAAGTATCAATTTAATCTAAAAGTAAAATGCTAAGATTATATCTTTAAATGCAAAAACTTTTAATATAGTTGGAATTTTAATTAAAATCGGTGATTGGTTAAAATAATAAATGGAGAGTTGCAAAATGGTGACAGTTGAAATCATAGATTCACCACCTGATCTGCAGCTTGTTCGATAGCTTATTAAAAATAAATATGAGTTTCTTCTTTAATCATCTTCCTAGAACCTCACAGCAGCAAGATATGATGCGCGCATTCTTATTCTTCCTCATCTTCATCATTTTCATTAAAACTTGTGTAGCTTATAACTCTGTACTGAGCGCTTCCACACAAAAGTTGCCAGGATAAAAAGTTCTTAGAATTTTATGCTGAATCGAATGGTCTAATAATTTTTCAAATCTGAGATGCTTCAACAGTCACTAATTTAATCCATTTTTATTTAATATCTAATTTAATTCCCTTTTTTATTAAATTCTCAGCTATATTTAATTTTAAATTGGTAATTCTTATTTCATTGAATTAATCTGTCAAAATTTAATAAAGAATTTGGGTATTAAATTTGTATACAAATATTATGGCAAGAAGTATATTTCTCTTCCAATTTTTAAAGGAAATTCTCATATTATGAATAATTAAATTTATTGTAAAGAAGATAGTTATTAACAAATAAAACATAATTTAGATCTTATCCTTAAATATATTTTTGCAATAAAACAGATTCTATTTTTTCGAAGATACAAATCCTGAAAAAAATATTTTTTTTATATTATTCATTTCAATTTTCTTCACAAAATTTATTACACAAATTTATCACACAAATTTTACTGAATTTTCTATGATATTTAATAAAGAATAATTTTTTTCCTATGGAAAAATTAATATTAGAATGTAATGATATTATTGTGGTTGCCCACGTCATGCTAAACATCCATACAAAAATATTAAGTCACCATCTTAAAAAGTATAATAATTAGTTTCATTAAACAGTACTATAATTACTGATTTTATGAAATTGATTATTAATTATATTCCTAAAATTTACTTTACTTTAGAATGTAATGATTACAATCCATACTAATATAAGGAAAAAAAACATATAATCACATTGATCTTTTAATTAACTTTTATATCTCTACATGTCTATAAACTCCGTGATATTTGATTATTTATTTTTGAAACTAATTATATTAAAATTAATTTGAAAACAATATAATATTTTGCTTTTATTTTTATGATTTACCATTTTTAATTATTCTTAAACTAGCTTGTCTTCCTCATTATCTTATCGTCGTCTTCTTAATAAATTTTAATTTTATTATTTTAAAATTTGTTTTTTTAGCATATAAAAAAATTATTTTGAAAAAAAGGTTTGACTAGGACAATTAAGTTCTAATCTAAAATCACTCTTCCTGTGGTTTATTATAAAATAATTAGGTTTTAAATAAAAGATTTTAAATTTAATTTTAATTTATAATCTCTTACCTCATTTCACTAATCATCTTCCTTTATATAATCTAAAATCAAAAAATTATGAAACATCAATTTAAAGTATTAGAGGCAGCTAATTATTTAGAAATTTAATATATTAAAATTCTAATTATATTGTTTATAGAAATTTGAAAAGGCTAAATAAATAATTATAAATGATCTAAATGAAATAATCGTTTAAATGTAATTTCTATCAAACCGTTTAATTCTTGATATTCAATTTTTCCAATTTTAATGATATTATTTCTCTAGCTGAATTATAATGTGATTGTTATTTTTATGAAAGAGAAGCTACTCAGCAATCTTCAAAGTATCTTTTTTACTTTAATGCATTTATGGGAGGATGGCCCAATCTTCTAATCACGATCACACCTGTTAGCGAAGCAACACTCACCAATTTACCGAGGGTTACAATAATACAAAACCATTTACTCAACTTTTTTTGCATGCTGGAAAATTAATTGCCTTGCTGAGAACTGAAAGTTTCTTGCCTGGAAAGCGTGATCTTGGTAAAACCAGCTTAATTTAACTCATATTCAAGTTCAAACAACTTTAATTTTTAGAGATGAGAAAAAGGCATGTATATATAAGGCACTCATTCTTTTAAACTATAAATTAACATATTTAAATTTAAATTAAAGATACAGAGATTGGGCAATTTATTAATAATTAAATGCAGTTATATTCGATTTAAGATCCTATTAAAATATAAAATATTTAAAAGTTTAAATATTCATTCTTTCTTTAAAGGGTGTGATTTATCATAATAAAAAACTAAAAATAGCTCATTAATGTGTAGAGAAAAGGCGAAGCTACTTTGAGCATTATACTATAATTTATAATTTATTTCATATTGATAATATGTGAATATAATTAATTATTTATTTAATTATGACCGAGTTCATAGTTTCTTTCTTCAGTCTTAACCATTTTTAAAAAACAGTAAATAAAAATATTTAAGTTATTCTTATTTTCTCACAATAGTATACTCTTGCAAGAGAAATATAGGTAAAGATATCACTATTATGAATAACTTAAAATTAATTTCTACAGATTTTACTTCATAATTAATATCTTCTTCTCAGAATTTTCATTAAGAGAAAGTTTGAATTTTAATCCTTGGTCGTAATTGCTTCTTATTTTAACACAATTAATCTGATAAATGGATCTCTGGGATTAAAGTTATTCTAATTACTCTTTTTATAGCGCAAAATAACTTATAAAATTTATAATTAAAATTAACGAGTAAATATTAAAATTTATATCATTAAAAAATATTGTCTTTTATACTGGTTATTTTAACTAAAATCATTCCTTTCTATTTGTTGAGGAGTTGAAATAAGGTTTTGTAAAGGTTTCAGGGAGGTAGCCACGTTTCTAGGGAGAAAATGCTCAGGGAGATAGCAGGGGGTCCATCATCCACAAATAATCTTCTTTTTATTTTCATTTTAAAGTTATTTCTATCATTTATTTATTCTCAGCAGCACTACTCTGAAAAAAATATAATTTATTTATAAAATAAATTAAATCTAAAATCAAGTGAAGGATGAAATATCTATTCTTTTTTATTTTGCTTATTGATCTTCATATATACTAATTCATTATATTAAGTATTTTCTTTTAATTTGGATTATTTATACTCTGACTATATCAAGAATAGACTAGAATTATTTAATTTCAATCTAATTATAAATAAATATTCTTCATTCTTACTATATTTATCAGTTATCTATTACTAACTATTTTAAATACCTAAAAAGAATTTTTACTAGCAACTATCAAAAATTAATTCAAATTGTTTTTCTTATTTTCCGACCCCAAAAATTGCTAAAGAACTAAATTAGTAAAATAAATATGTGGTCAAGATAATAATTCTTTTATTATAATTTTTAAATATTATTCATTGAATAATTTTCCTATATTAGATTATTCTTTTGTATGATTATCGGCATAATAAGCGTCTTTAATAAATAATACTTTCCGTTTTTAAATTTATAGTTTTGAATTTCACAATAAAGTTAGAAAATAATTCACTAAAAGAAAGAATATAGAGGGAAATCTCAGATAACTAAATGGCTTCTATAAATTCAAGATATTTACTTTTTTATATGATAAGAATATCTTTTTCGCATCATAAACCATATTATCAATATTTTAAAACATAAATAAATATTCAAGTACTTTCAGGTATAATTTAATATTTAATTTGATTCCATAAATTTGTATTTCTTTAATGTAATTACATAATAGATTTATTATTTTCGTTATCATTCGAGGACAAAAGAAATTAAATTTATAATTTTCATCTTTAATTAAATAACTCTATTGCAACAAACTAATAAAATCATTAATATTTTGAAGGCTTTAGCAACTTTACAGAAAAACATTTAAAAAAATGATATTCTTTTTATACTAAATTATTAAATTCTATATAAATATCACAGTTATTTAATCACTGCTAAAGATAATATTTGTTTAACTTTAAATTATCATAATTATTTTTTAATTATGAAATATGTAAAAACATATATTTAAAAGGAAATTATACTTTTATGAAGGTTTTATGAAATGAGGATTTATTTCTTCTAATCATCAAAATCAGCAATTCGAAAGATAGAAAATTACAGATGAAGTCAGGTTTACTTGCATTAGATTATCACTGATTTGAAAAATTACAATTCTAATCTTCAAAAAATTTACTCTATTTCTTTAGAAATTAAAAATTCCTGATTAATAAAATGAGATCCTTCAAACTGTGGATTATATAGAAAATTGTAAAACTTTTAGCTTATTCTCAATATTAAAAATTGTTTTAGTTAACTTAATTTTTCATGATATTATTTAGGTTTCCAATTGTAGCTAATAGCTTTGATCAACTTTAAATTAACTTATGCTAGTAAATTAAAATTTTTATCCTCAAATATCATAAAAAAATAAACAAAAAATCTTACAAAATACGATCTCTTTCTTCTTTTTCTGTGTATTGGAGAATCTTATTTATTCATTCATTCTAAAGATTAAAAAAATACTTTATTTCTAGAGAATGAATAAATATTAAAAAGATATGTTCCAATTTAGGTTTTTATTTTTATGGAAAAACTCATAGCTTATTATGGCAAAAATTTAATTTATCAATTATTGCTAATAAAAATAGAATAAATGAGAGGTGATTTTAGTGGAAGTTGAAATGGCGCAATCTGCAGCTTATTCGAAAGCCAATAAAATAATAATTTGAATTTCATTTCAAATTTTCTTCTCTCAAGAGTTGGACAATCTTCTTAATCTTCAAAATCGTCTTGTTGCTAACTTTTTGTCTTTCTCTTCTTACAAAAATTGCATAAACAAAAAAAATTGTAAGAATTTTAGCCTGAATAAAATGAATGGCATAATGATTTTTTATTGGAGATACTTCAACAGCGTACTCTTAATTTCATTTTAGTTAATTAATATATTAATTCTATATTAAAATAATTTTTAAGCTATATTATTCTTTTTTTTTGGGGTTGGATTATACTGTTTTAATGATTAACATACTTTAATTGAATTATAATTTTGCTTCAGATTTTTATCCATTTGGTAAAATGTTAACAATAACCTTATCCAAAATCAAGTTTAAGAAGCATAATTGATAATTTAAAAACATAAAATAAGTTCAGGATGAGTTTTATAATAGCTCAATAATTTTTAAACTTAAATAATATTTTTAATAAAAATAAAATTAATCAGTTAAGTATAAGCCGTTCCTTTTATAAATTCCTATCCTCTCTATGATTTCAAACTAATTCTTTAATGACGGTTATATTTTAATTATATCTTTGTAAGGATTAAAAATTGATGTTTAATAATCTGAATTTATTGATAGCCAATATCTTTTGGCATATTGTTTATAATTTATAAAATATCATATGAATTCTTCCTTTTTATTAATAGATTTAACTTTTGAGATAATAATTTAAATATAAATCATTTTGCTATGAATGAAGAAAAAAACATCATTTATTTATGCTTTTATTTTTAATGATTGGTGTTTATTGGTAAGTTTTATCATTTTAAATTCAATTTTAAGCTTTGTGAAGTCATTCTTCAAATATGGGAAGAATATTAATGGATTTGAGAGATTGGAAAAAGAGATATGTATAAATGCTCTGATGGTTAAATTAATAAAAAAACATCTCTAGATAAATAACTGCCTTGAGCTTTAATTGCATATTTTTTTATTTTACCGTTCATATTTAATTTCAATTAAAAAAAAACATTTCTTTTTGAAACTTTTCCTCTTTTTTAGCTACAGTTAAAATATAAATAAAATGGGAATTAAGTTAAAATAATAAATGAAGAGTTTTAAAATTTTGGCTTTTTAATTGCGAGCTAAGTAGCTCAATATGGGGCTTGCTCGATAACTTATTATTAAATTCTAAGAATAGTTTGCTCTACTCCCATTATAATAGGAGTTATCTTTGAAGATATTTGGATCTCACAATCTCCGAATTCAAAAATTAGCAAAGTTAAAAAACTTATGACTGAGATAACTATTTCTACAGATCTTCTACGAAGAAATTGGAAGAATTAAAGTATCTTAGAATAAAATGCTTAATTGAATGATAATAATTTTAGCCAAACATCTCTCACTTCACTGCCAAGGATTTAAAATTTATGAATTGATTTATTAATTTAATTCTCTTTTTTTATTAAATTCTCAGATATATTCTTCCGCTAATTAGCTTTCTACATTTAAACTATTTCTTTAATGATTTTTACTTTTACTGTTGATGTTACTATTGCTATTACATATTGGCCAGAAAAATGATTTTAAAAAAATAGGATTCCCTCTCGGATTTGGACTATCTAAAAAATGACTCATCTAGTCATTAAACTCCTGAGTACTTCAATCAGTGCCTGCTTTTAATTTGTTTCAAATATCTCTTATCTCCGATTCTGCTTTTGTTTAATCATCTTATATTATAAAAAATTATCTGATAAAGGAATAAATATGCGGATGTCCATAAAAAAATTAAATTACAGTATATTAGAAGAAATCTTTATGCAAGAAGGCAATCATCAAACCTTACTCACATTTTCTTAATATAAATTTATCCTAGAATAGCTCAACTATTATCTGCTCTTTATTAAAAATAAAATAATTTCAGTCTCTGTGTAATTTTTATTTAAAATTATAATACTTACGGGAGTATATACCTTTTTCTTAATTCCATCATATAATAAATTTTATTTATGAGTTTTATTTATACTTTGAATAGTAAATATTGAGCCTTAAAAAAATCTTCTAAAATTTAGATAATTAAAGAAATATTTATTATCGAAATTAAATTGGCACTATTTTATTTAAAAATTTTAGTTGGAATAAATATTAATTATCAATTATAATTAATTGAAAATGTTAAAAAGCCAAAATTAAAATAATAAAGTTCTAAATCAGAATGACTCATTATCACATTTTAGTAATGGGGTAATATTTAGTTTTATTTCTTTTGGATTTAATAAAGGTATCTATTTAAAAGTTAAAAAGTTTTGTAAATAATAATATTCAAATAAAATATCATTTACTACTTTGCTTACTCCAATTAAATAACTCTTATATTTAATTAGATTGTTGATTTTTATTAAATTTTGGGAAATTATTTTATTGCTAACTTTATAAATTGATTTGTTAAGCTATTCATTTTGAATATTGTTGTTGATTCTCCACTATTCTTTTTTAAAATTTAAAATTTGTTAATTGTTTATCAAATTAAGTAGGTGATAATACATTTATGAATATTAAAATCCTCTGCCTTTATTCTTGAGAATAAAATTTTATCCTAATAAATTTTACATTATTTGAAAATATTATTATTCTTTTTGCTCATAATTTTAAAGGAATTAATTTGGAAATAAAATACATAATTTAAAAGCATAAATTTTAATTTCACAATTGTTGTAATAGAATTACTTTATTAAAGTTATTTTACTTTCATTTTATTAAAAGGCATTTTTTTACGAATCATCAAAATAAAAATATAAGATGATATCGTGAATTAGAATAATAATAAATAAATATGAATTATTTAAATCACTAAAATATTTAAGTAAGGTCAAATATTTGATATGTCTTTAGAATATTTTATTTAAAATAAAATAGAACCTGATATGATAGAGTTGGAAGATTCAATGGATAAGCTTGATAACATAAAAATTAAATTAAAATGACTAAATTTGAGTAAGGAAAAACAGCTTATAGATAATATAGGATAGATACAAATAGGTGATCGTCGGTTGCTGATTTATCTAATTCAAGGTTGTGTTCTCTGTAGTGTAGGGTCTTCTCCTTTAAAGAGGTCAATAATAGCGCTTTTATATTTATGAATTATTCAAATGTAATTGATATACGAATGATGGCTTACGATTAGATGGCTTCACCTTCTCCACTGCTCTCACTTCACTCTACCTCCCCTCTCACCTCCGTACTCCAGCTGTGCCTCTCTCTCCCACTCCTCACCTCCTCCTCTCTCCTCCCTCCTCCTTAGCTGCTCGACTCTCTCACTGACCTCAGAGGAGGTCTTCTTTACTTTTCCAAAGGTGAGAGCAATAAAACGTCGAGGAAGTTTGAGCCTCTGGCTCTCAGCTAAGGAGGAGGGAGGAGGAGGTGAGGAGTGGGAGAGAGAGGCACAGCTGGAGTTAGGTGCGGAGGTGAGAGGGGAGGTAGAGTGAAGTGAGAGCAGTGGAGAAGGTGAAGCCATCTAATCGTAAGCCATCATTCGTATATCAATTACATTTGAATAATTCATAAATATAAAAAGCGCTATTATTGACCTCTTTAAAGGAGAAGACCCTACACTACAGAGAACACAACCTTGAATTAGATAAATCAGCAACCGACGATCACCTAATTTTATCTATCCTATAATTGTAATATAGGAAAGATAATATTTAAATGTTTTACTTTATTTTAAATCCTTTATACAAGACTTATATTCATATCCAAAAATTGAACGCATTTCTTTCTCATGAAGAATGTAATCATGAGAATAAGCTAATATTAAATTTTGATGGTTAACAAACACATTGCAAAATGAAGAGCATTCTATAAAAATAACTATCTTTAAATAACATCATAAAATCTATGACTAATAAATATTTTGTATAAAATTTTCTTCTTTAATTGTATATTGAAAAATAATAATTACCCATAAATAATATCGAAAATATAAAAAATTTATAGAAATTTTTTCTCTATTAGCATCATTTTTTTTAATTTGAAATTTAAAATATTATCATTTGAAAGAGCTATTACAATGAATCTTTTAATTTTAGAAATAAATAAAAAACCTTTGCTTGGAAAGTTATTCTTAATGTTAAATATATTAACCATTTAAATAACCCTGATTATAATATTTTGATTTTTCATTTAATATTTATTCTTTCATTTAAATTAAATATTTGTTTTTAATCTTAATGCAATTATTTTATTTAAATCCACTTTTTAAAGCTGCAGAACTTCTGATGTATTTTTGTATTGCTTAAAATATTAGTCTAGTTCCGAGCTCCGATTTTAATACAAAAATCTTGTAATAATTTTAAATTTCTATTGTTGACATTAAAAGAATATAAACTATGGATAACTTGAATAAAACTTTACTTATTTTAATCTTCAATTAATCATTTATTCTGGTTTTTTGAACTGATTAAATTTAGATACTTTAATTTCAAATTTCAAAATAATTAATTAATATTAAATGTAAATATAAATATTAATTATTAATTCCTTTAAAAATAATAAAATATTTAAAAACAGAATTAATAGAATATAATATGTGATGGCTTTTCTTAGGACCCCTATTTATTATTTGGCTGGAATATATTTTAAATATAAAGATACCTTATTTACCTAAGTTGATTGAAATTATGAAAGAGTTAGAGATACAAATTTAGTTAAAATAAACTCGTTATTCCTCGCTCAAAACCCTATAAGGAGTATATACTTTGAGCGATAAAATGAACTAAAAATGATAGACCAGCAAGTTTTAGACAATTTTTTCTCTCTATTTAATTAGAATAAAACAATAATAATCTTTAATAAAATAGATATATTGGACAGAATTAAAGCGGGAATATTTTTTATATTTAAAACAAATATTATGGTTATTTATATTGTTAATCATTCATTTTAATTTTCCTATATTTAACAGCTCGTCATAATTTTAATTTAAATAAAAAAAGTATTCTAAAATATTATATCCAATGTTCTTTTTAAGCAATTGAATAAATAGCTCTGATGATAATATAATAATTTTAACTTCAATTAGAATAAGTATCGTCTTTTTTCATATTGAGACCGAGCATTAACTTTTACCAAAAGCATCTTAATGACAGTTTATTTTATTTGCCTTTCAACAAATTAATTAGTAGAAGCCATACTCAACTTAGCAAAGTGAAGAGCACCCATCTCCTGATTAAGTGTTGCCGTCATCACATTACTCGTCAGCTTTATCAACTTTGCTGTTTCCACAATACTTATTTGTGCAGATCTATTTTTATCCATTAGGGCCATCACATTTATAGCCTCATTATTTTTAAAACAAACAAATAAATAACTATTTAAAGATAAAATAGATACATGAAAATACAGATAAAACGTCATAATATATATTACAAGAGATTTTTAATAGCTTCTTCAAAGCCAAGGAGTACAAAAAATTAATTAAATTCTTTTAAGAACTTTTAATTCTCTTAATACCAATCAAGAGAGTTAATTATAAACAGTTTACACATTAAAGTTAAGATTTAAAGCAAGTTCTTTTACAATTAAGTTTATTTATTTGTAATATAAAAAGAATGATTTCAATACATCTAGAAGATCATTTATAAAGTTTTATTTTAAGTTTTAAATTGAGGTTTTTAAAAATAAAATTAAAGCCGTTTTCGAGCTCGCAAGTATTTGAACAACCATCTCCACTTATAAGATTGCCATCATCACAGAGCTCTGGTAATTCTAAATTACTATTTCCGCAATATGCTATTCTTGTAACCCAAAATCCTGCTTTGATTTTTGATAGATTTTTTTATAAAAATTTAAAATGGAATAAAGGGAAATTTTATATTAAGAAACAAAAATAAACTTTTTCATGTCATTTTCATTCATTTTAATACTCTTCTTGTCTAGTATAAGTATCTCTAGTAAATCATTCATTTTTATATACTTCCATATTTAAAAGTATAGGTCTACAGACTTTAAATCATATACCTCAATTGACAAATTAACACTAACTATTTCAATATTGAAGATTACTAAATCTAGCTAACTATGAATGAATAAATACTATATAAAAACATTAACAACTTATTCCAATTGATTAAATATAATTATATATAATCACAAAAATGATAAAGCTGATTTATTTTTTAATACAAAAATTAATTTGTTTTCTTTCATTAAGCAAAATGATTCTCCTAAATAATTTTTTTTAATTATGATAAGATTTATCGTAAAATGCTATTTAAATAGATAATTAACAATAATTATGGATTTCTAATTTAAATAGTAATTTAAAGGTTTCAAAGTTTCCTCTAAAATTGATTCTTTTATAATCAAATTATATTTTAATTTGAAAATTAAAGTTGCAATTTTATCATCGAGATTTTGGGATTTATTAGCCAAGCAACCCTTGTTCTTTCAGTAGTTATTTATAAGTTTTCGCATCTCCAAGACTTGCGAGAAAATGTATAGTACAGTAAAGAGCCTCCTAAGATTGGCTATCCTATTTGTGATTTACAGTCTTTGCTTTGATAAAATACAAGATGATATAAATAATCTAAATCTTTTTATGTCTTTTAAATTGAGTTGATGATATTTTCCAACAGAATAAAAACCTCTAAAAGTTAGGAGATATGAACTAGGCACATCAATTCTTTAAAATTCAGATTCAAAATTTTATAAATTCTACCTAGACAATTAAATAAGCTAATAACCACTCATGTTTTTAAAGTAAGTTTAGAATTTTCTTTTAGATTTTAGATGAGATGATAAAAAAGCTTAAAAAACCAATTTTCTGATAAAGTTCGAGTCTTTAAATGCTCTATTATATTCATTTAACTAATTTATTATTTAAAAAATATTTAAGCAGTAGATTGATTTCCTTGCTTGAAGAGCATTTAATCTTATTATAGGTTGAATACGATTGTGTAATCTCAGGTTGTTGTTCTTAAATTAAACGTATTAGAAATATACAGGAATTTAGTGCTATTTTCTTTTCAGACATAAGCTGCAACAAGAAGAGCATTTTATAATAGTTAAGAGATCTGTTTTTAGCTTGATCCTTTACTCAATTCCTTTATGCCTTCTTCTTTATCAACTGCAACTACACTTTTAAGTTGTCTTAAATAAATATTACCAGAATGAGTGAAGTAAAAATTCATGTCTTGCGCTCTCTGATGTGAGATGACTGATTTTTATTGAGCTATTTTGAGCAAATCTCTCTCTGCCTTCCTCGCTCAATCTAAAATAAAATGTTAACACATTATTAGACGTTAGCATTTACACCATCACAGTATTTATTAGTAAAGCTTAGTAGCTACTTACAAGAAGGACTCAAAAGATTCAAAGCATTAATTCTGGTATCAACATTTTTCTAATTGTCTCTGTCTTCATCCTCTTCTTCATTTTCATTACTAATTAAAATAATCCTCGTATATTTACGTTTATTTAAAGAATATCAACCTGCGATTACTTAATCGCATTCAACCTATAATTCCTTAATCTCTATTTCAATGAATGAAACCTTTTAATTAGTTTTAGTGCAAATCCAGTTTATTAAATTTATTTGATTTATAAAAGTGAATTCTCTCTACAACTTCTATATTTCCTGATGTGACATTTCCAATAAGTCTATAGACATATGGATGTTAAAAAATACTATAATTAATTTATTTTATTTTAATTTGATCTTACTTCGTGGAATCTGTGGACGAGAAGAAAGCTAATACATCTCTATCTTCTTCATCAGAGTTATCTGGATCAAGAGTTCTCTGGTACATTTATAACCAAATATTTATAAGCATTTTTAAAATATATTAAAAGAAATAACTCTATTTTAAATGAGATTAAATAAGATCTATAATTTATTTTTCTACAAAAGAAACAAGAGAGTTTAAATTATAAAAAAGTTTCTCACACTAATAATGTAACTAAAATATAATTTAAGTAAGTTTCTTAATTTAAAGTATGTAAAATTAAGTGTTTACATTTTTAAATCCTTAGAATCTTATGAACCTTACACCAGCCCATTAAAGTTTACCTAAACCACATTCTCAGACAGACTCATTCAAAACCTTCATTCATTTTTAAGAATAAATAAAACTCAAAAATTAATTAATAAAAAGAATATAATTTTGA
This sequence comes from Tetmemena sp. SeJ-2015, assembly GCA_027382625.1. Classification (NCBI taxonomy): domain Eukaryota; phylum Ciliophora; class Spirotrichea; order Sporadotrichida; family Oxytrichidae; genus Tetmemena; species Tetmemena sp. SeJ-2015. The sequence goes on along the minus strand of JAJKFJ010023888.1, from coordinate 8,347 downwards.
AAAAAATGACCTTAATATTTAAAGTTATGCAATTGGAATTTATAATTAATTAAACTACAAGAAATTTTCTTATTTAAAAATTGAACTTAGAAATAGATTTAATAAATAGACTATTTAGATAATTATTAAATATTTAGGATGATTGTGTCCACTTTAATTCTATAGAGAGTATTTTCAGTGTGCTTTAAATTAAAATTGCAATATAATATTGTAACTTAGGCAATTGTTGAAGTTAAATAGTGAATTGGAGCTTTAAACATGGTATCTGTTAAATTTTGTTATTTTTCTTTGTTCTATAAAAGGTTGAGAGACAATTTAAAAATTCTAATTGAGAATAGTTTTTTTCAAAAGATTTGCATTTAATATTCTTCAAGTTTAAATATCCAAATTTTTTAAAAAATAATAAAAAAATCAGTTACGAATGAAGACTCCCACTTAAAGTTGTTGTGTTTCCTAAATTAACAAATGATTAATATTTTACTATAACTCCTTGAATCAAATTTGTTGAACTATTGCTTCATTTTTTAATCTTTAAATTTAATACGAATATATTGATAATAAGATTGATAAGTTGCTTGAAGATAACTCCATATTATTTGCCAAAGTATACTAGAGAATGAAGTCTTCTATCCATGTACAACTAATCATTTAATTGCAAAGAGAATATCTGATCTACTACATCAATGCCTTCATTTTAATTATTAATTTCTTATATATTTTTAAATATCTTCAACTTATTGCCAAATAAGCATAGATATATAACAATAAAGGCTAATTAAATTAAATTAAATAAGCAATACTTGTAAATATTGAGGAAGGCTTTTTGCTGGTATTAAAAGTAAAAGTCACGATCATCCTTTAGCAAATACACGAAGATGTAGTTATAGTAGAAGAGAGGAGGCAGTACTAGCATTCCATTTATGGTAAACATGCTTTGGAATCTATTTTCAATTCTGTTATATTAGCTAAAAAGATACAAAATATGAACATGTAAATCTAATAAGTTCAAATTTATTTAATCTTTTAAAGTTAGCAAAATATAAAAAACTTGTTTATTTACATTTTGAAACTTTTTTCAAAAAAATAAATATCGAACAAAGAAAAAGTATATAAATTTACCTCTAATTATGAATATTGTTTATGATAATCAGGTACGCTGGTTGTATTTCTGACATAATCTATAGAATGTTTTCTCAATATATTTGTATTTAATTTTGATTATGGATTCAATCCGAATCCTTTCCATTCATATCCATTTTATAGTCTAGCTATAACAGAATTGGTCTTGGGCCAGTAGAAGATTTAATGTGAGCTTCCAAAGCTATTGGGAAAAACTTAATCCTCTGCGGTAGTGTAGTAGTCTTGCCAGGTTATCTCTCCTGAGGGGTTACCTTATAAAAATAATATGATGAGAGCGCGCTAAATTGCATAGCTCTCGGTTTCAGGGAGCTTAAAAAATATTTCGTAATAATTCATAAACTTTTATTCTTTATATTTTAGAGCTATTGATTAAGACGAGATACTTTCCAAATGTGCCAAAATAATTAATAATATTCTAAATATTGTTGAGAATTTTATAGTATCGAGTTAACAAAAAGGATTAGATATTTAAAAATAACTTTTAATTTTTTATTTGCTATTGTAAAAGGTCTTCGGCAGTTTTTAAACTGTTAGAATGTTTTTTCAATCCCTCATTTATATTTTAACAAATTCATGCTTTAATTATAAAAAAAAAACTATAATTATTTGCCTCTTATGAGCTGATACTATTAAAGAGTATAATTTAATTATGATAATTAAAGCATAATAATTTTATTATAAAATATTGATGATCGTTGATTATTGCTTTATTATAGGAGCCATCAGCTAATAAATAAGCTATAATTTGTAAATTAAAATCATTTAAGCTGCTTTTTATTTCACCTCGATATAGTTAAAGTTACCAGATCCATAATCAAATCAAGAAATTAAACAATTAATCCAAATATTAACAAAACATTTTAAACAAATAGAATTGCTATGGAGATTCATTTTTTCAACAAAGATATTTTAAAAATATAAAATAAAGTTTTATTTTGCGAAGGAAAGAGTGATTAGATATATCTAATTAAGTGAATTTAGATGATTTTAATAATAAAAAAATGTTATAGGATCTCAGAAATTTATAAGCTCAAATTTATTGAATAGCTGTAAAATACAATTAAATAAATCTAAGATTGTTTTAAATAAAGAACATATTTAAATTAAAAATAATGCAGCATTAAATCCATAAGTTAATATTATCTCATTTTAAGCATAAAAGAAGTATTGATATTGTTAATGATTATATTCGAGAATTTAATTGGTTACATAATGCAATACAACTGCTCCTTGCTCGATGACTTCCATTACACTAATTTTAACTTTATTTTTTTCGTTAATATTTAAAAGAATGTCTGTCCATGACGTCGCCTGCACATTCTCAATAAAAAAGCATTTTGCTCAAGCTAGCAATGGATGGAGGTCGACCCAGCCATTTTGGCCACGGTAGCTCCAGCGACACTCGCCCGCCCCCCGCCACAAGCCTACAGGTCACCGGCGACTCGGGCCTCTCACTGGTCTTAGGTAAGATCTCTCGGAAAGCCGAGGTGAGAGCTAAAGATGGCCGAGGATTCTTGGAACGGCAGCTCCTTAGTCGGTGACCTGGAGCTACCCAGGACAAACCGGCTGTGTCGACTTCCATCCATTGCTAGCTTGAGCAAAGTGCATTATTTTATGAGCATGTGGGAGGCCGGCGTCATTGTCAGATATTCTTTTAAATATTAACGAAAATAATAGAATTTAAATTAGTGTAATTGAAGTCATCGAGCAAGGAGCAGCTGTATCGCATTTAAGTAACCAATTAAATTCTCGCATTTAATTATATTTTGTTAAGAATTTTTCAAATCAATATACTTTAATAGTTCAGTCATTCATTACTTCTATATGATTTTTTTAAAAATCTTTTTTTTTTTAAAATGATACAAATTTTCTTCTATAGAATCATTTGGCTTTAAAAAGCTCTTAAATAAGTTTTTAAAGCATCTTTAAAATTGTAATATCAACAGATATATTTTTACGATTCTCATACAGGAGATTTAATTTAAAACAAATTCTTTCAATTATCATTTTAACTCGCATTTAATAATTTATAAATTAATTATAAATAATTTTAATAACTTATTTATTTTAAATCAGTTAGTGAATTTATTTGAATTAAAATAGATCCACTGAAAACGATGCCAATTAAATAATGCTACATTATATTTTGTTTAATTAGATTTTCATCCTCGTTAGATTCTATATGAGAGAAAAACCCCTAGGTATATACTCCATAATAGTCTCAAATAAAGATAACTCTTTTTTTTAGATAGGATATATTAGGGTAAAATTCTTTTTGAAGGTTATGATTCAAATTAGAATAGTTAAAATAACAAAAGGGAGTTAAAAATTTTGAGACTGATAATTAACAGAGTCACTCCATAATATGCTTTTGTCCTAAAACTAAATAGAAATTGGACTGCTTTCTGAAATATTTAAACTGCCCATCTCTTCAGCAAAAAGATTTATAAGTGAAATAATCTTGGCCTGTGTTCCTTAGTAGCTTTTGTTTCTGATAATATTGAATGATTTTAAAATTATTATTTATATCAGATAATTAAACAGCTAGCTCTAAAATCCATTCTAATCTTCTTAATTCCATAATCCTATAAATTATAATGTTTACATAGTATTTAATTTTAGTCCGAGATTTAATAGTAGCTAGCTTCTGTATTTGAGGATAAATCAGCGAAATAAGCTAAATCATATGAACCATCTTATTAATTTAAATTATTTTCTTTTAGATAAATTAAAAAACATTCCTCCTTTTATAATTAATTATTTTAAAATCGCAAGATATTTACTTTAATGAAGATTAATAATGAGTGTTTTCACAGTTTATAATATGTCTAAATTTATAACTTAAAATTTATGATAAGATTTTTAACTAAAAATATTTAAATTATGAACTAGGAGATCCTCCTCCACTTCCTCCATTTCCACCTCCATTTACTGGAGGTTATTTATAACAATAGGAACCGTATTTGGGTATTTCATTGAGAAGGAACTTGTAAACTAAGTAGCAGGAGAACCCACTTTCTTTTTTGCAATACTAGGAGCAGCCATCGCCATCTTTTCTATTTCCATCATCACACTCTTCACATTTATACTGACTTAATTATTATATGTTCAGCCCCGATTTTTCAAAAACTTTGAGTCTCCTTCTGTAAGGCCTGGACGAACGAGGACGAGCTCTTACCATCTGTGCTAAAACTTGGTACTGTAAGGGCTCCTTGTGGCCTGAGTATTGCTACAAAAATTTCATAAAAAAAGTAATTTTACAGATTTATTAATCCTACAATTATAGGGAACGTTCTTTTGCAACATGCAAATTATGGATGGTTTCTAAGCTACTTCTTTAAAGTTCGGTTTAATTACTAAAAACAGCAGCTACTTACTTTAGAAGCTGGCTTTCTAGCCAATAGTCAAAATTTTGGGCTGAACGTATAATAATTAAGATTAAATTTTTAAGCTTCAAAAGTATCAAGAGCGTTATCTGCGGTTACACCTATAGATGATTCTATTCCATCAAAGAATCCATTTCCGCAATAAACTAATCATATTTTTACATATAAACAGAGCATTTTCCAGTTAATGGGCATACGTAAGGATCTTCAATTTTCATGCATAAATTATTTTTACTAAATGCAACCAGCAGCACATCCATCACCAGAAAGGTTATTCCCGTCATCACAAACTTCCCAGCTTTCATGCTTATTGTTACCACAGTATTAAGTACAATTTAAATTTATATCAAAATAAAAACTGAATAAAGGAATAATTTGAGGTGAGATTGGTAGTATTTTGAGTACACCTCCAACCAAGAAGAGGTGTACAGGTTGAGTTATCACAGCCTTTCACTCCATCACACTCTTCTCTAAATATTTCTGTAAGAGCTTGAGTTTGAGAATCATTTCTCTTTTGAATGTAGATAAGAAATAATACGTGAGAAAGTTTAATTGCAATCATATATTTAGATTATGCCATCACCACAGGCAAAAGTACATTTCGTGAAATTAGAGCAATTCCAACCTATTTCGGCCTAGCAAATAGAGCTGCAGCCATCTCCATCTATCCAGTTACCATCATCGCACTCTTCATCCCATCCTTTCTTCCGTTCCCACAAGTATATTTGTTGCAAACACTCATTTCACCAACATTTGAGGTGCAATTTATTTAGCAAGAATTATTTTTCATTACTTAAATAAATTGAACTCAGCTTCTATTTTACAGAGTTTCGAGCATCCATCTCCATTAATAGAGTTACCATCATCGCAATATTCATCGTTAATCGGATCATAAATTCCATCACCGCACCCTGTTACTGATTATGAAAATAAGTTAATTATACTTACCCCTATTTTAATTAAAGAAAAACACTGTTCAATCTTGTTGGACCTCAGATTGATAACTGTGGCTCTCATATTATTGAAATCGGTGGTCGTCCTTTGAGCTCCACATTCTCCAGGACATAAATTTATCTATAAATTATTTAATGACTTAGAAGCAGAGCATGGTATCTAGTAAATAAGAGAGTGTAGTTATAAAAATCAAGTTGCTGGTCTTTATCTTCAAAAATTAGATTAGCAGAAGCAGTGACACGGTAAATTTTAGAAATCTCATTTTCATTTACTCCGAATACAGGCCTGTGCATGTGATTATTAACTCTCTATCAATTATTATGATTGAATATTAATGCTTTATATTAGCAACTCTAGCTTGGAATATTTTCCAAGACCCTTTATCGATTGCTATCTTATTTATATCTGTGGCTATATCATAAAAGTTACCGAGCCTAAACTTCCTCAAATCTATTCCCTTCTCACTTGCATTAGTGGAGAGGATTCCAGTTAATTCGTATCCAAATATTTGAGAAAGGTCGCTCTTTAGAATGGTTGTATTTAGAATCTAGTAATTTAATTGCTGTCTCAAAAGATCCACACCTGTGATTACTATTTTCCAAATTATGTTTCCCTTGCCTTCATAAGGCACTGTGAATTCATAAATTGAGTATAAAATATTAGTTTCTTATTTTATGAAGTAAAGATTGTTACTCAGGAAAAATATGTCTTTATTAGGAAATTTAAATTAAACATGAAATAACAGATATTTAAGTGTATTAAAATTAGCTTATAGTAAATATCGTAAATATAGGGAAAATCAAATATATATCCAGATGTGAATTATATAAGTGGAAGTTGGAAAAATTAAAATGAATTCTATTCAAGGCTGATCTCTAGTGGCTCTGATGTGTGGCGGTTTAAATTGAAGTTTCTGTTATAGCTGAAATATTTTTAAAAAGGAAATAATCAAAGAAACACCTTGTTAAAGTTAAAAATTTAATTATTTGTCATAATTAGAAGTGTGGAACATTTTGGAGTATTAGGGTAGGTATTGAATAATTTTAAACCTAATCTAACATCACAGGATTAAAAAATGTGAATATTTTCTACGTTCATAATTACATTCTGTCTCTATGGTAGTCTGATTTGGTTTAAAATTCCTCAATACACGCCTAATACTCCAAAATATTCCAATGTTCCAAACTTCTCTCTATTCTGTGAAATTAATTAAATTTTTTATTTTATCAAGATGTCATTTTAATTATTTCCTTCATAAAATAAATTTCAGCTAAAAATTCAATTTAAACCGCTACTTATCTGAGACACTCGAGCTCTGCCTTGAAAAGAATTAATTTTCTTCCTCCAACTTCCGCTTATCTATTAGATACCTATCTATATTACTATGTTTTTATAAATTTAAATTTTTAACAAATTAATTTTCTTGTTTTTGCACTTTTATATATTTATACTCTAATAATTGAGAAGTTCTGCGTAGGCTTTAAAATCAATTTAATTTAGTAGGTGATATAGTGTTATTGAGATTCACTTTGAGCTGATAGAAGAAAACTCTCTCAGGCTTTATGAACATTTGACTATTGCAGTAATCTGTCTTTCCTTGCTCGTAAGTTGTGTCTATAATAAAGTTCAGAGATTTTTCGTTATTTGAGAAGAAAATTATAAAAACAATAGTTTTATATTAGAGCGAATCCTAATATAATTTGAGAGGTAGAAAATGGCTCCGATCCCTGGATGAAACATAAATTCAGTCATTGAGCAAGGTAAATTATATAAATTATTTAAAGTATATATTACAAATTTATAAATCTTCGGCAGCAACATTGGATCCAATTTTAGAGAAAAGGCTGCTACCCTTCTTATTAAACTAAGTTTGTTTTCTGTGAATTATAGAATCGTACTCTATAGAGACTGTAAATCTTTCTGCCTGATATATAGTCAGCTTCGTAGTTGGGTTGTAAGCGAAATTAAAAACATATGCGCATCTCTAAAATGAAACTATTCCGCCAATAAAATCTTTCATACTCAATTATTATCACTTAGTAAAAATAAAAGAGTGCATGGAAGCAGGTGTGGCTGAGATGAAACTTAACTGATTAGTGTTTAAGTAGTTGAACACTAAATTTGGGTTATCATTTGAATCGTGATCATTTTTTGTGTTGCCTATTTGTTGAACGCTAACTATCTTCATCTAACTCTGTGTGTAGTTGCTGCAATAAGTTGGACTTTAAGAAAAGAATTGAGGTCTTTTCTCCTCATTAAAAAATACTATTATGGCTCTATGATTTTAATGTGAATCAGTCATAAATGTTGAAGAAGGCACTTTGGTAGAGGCCGATTGAGCCTTCAAATATATGTTGTTTCAACACAGGGTCAAAGTAACCGTCATCACTGCAGAACTTCATGTTGGTGTCACACTAGTTCACCACGCCCTCACACTTTCAGATCGAGATGAAGGCTAGTGAGAGAAACCCAATAAGGTTACTCACCCTAGAGTTCAAAGGGAAAGCATATTTGACCATACTTTGTATGTTTTTTGTTTTAAAAAAAGATAGACACGTAATTATGTATGATTAATATGACTCAAATAAATATCTTAGCTACTTGAAGAATCAATTATAATTTAAAAATAGTATTCAAATTATAATTTTATACAAATTTTGTTATAGCTTTATTATTGTAGATAATTAATAAAAATAATCATTAAATTAATAATTAAAGTAAACCCCATAACCTATATACTTAGTGAATTAATGAATTGATATTAATGATCATTATATATGATATACACGCTTTCCCAAAATTACAGAAAAGACTTAATTAAGACAACGCAGATCTCACCAATCCAAAAAAAGAGGGTCTGAGCCCCA
>JAJKFJ010023887.1:0-40996 GCA_027382625.1 Tetmemena sp. SeJ-2015 | reverse complement strand
ATCCACTGCAAACCATAACAGATAGAATTAACATCCATCTTCATTTAATACTTTAGAATTCTATAGGTAGTGTGGCATACTCCCAACACTAGAACTCGATTTAAGCCAGCAATGAGAGGAAATACACATCTCAGCATTCTAATGAAAATTTGCTTATCTTGCTTGCTTGCTTTTAATGGAAGCGCAGTTTTGATTACTGCTGATGAGAAAGTGTCTGAGTTGAGTGAGTTGGTTGACGTTCAGCAAAGAGAAAACGAGCACTTGCGTTTGTAGCTCGAGCAAGTTGGTAACGATAAGATTACTTTTGTGAGGGAGAAAATAGATTCACTCGTCAACAAGGAAGTTCAGCTCAAGCTAAACAACATAGCCGCTTCAGAGCAAGTGCAAAGCTCAAGCAAAATTTATTTGAATGAATGAAGAGAAATTAATCATTGCTATTTCGAATTAAGCAAGAGTAAGATTGATAGATTGATTAATATGTTTAGATGAGGAGGTATAAGCGTTGAAGGGGCAACTTGATCACACTTTCCAAGAGAAGCAAGCTTATATTCTGATTTCAAATGACATCCAAGGAAATAAAATCATCCTTAAATAAGGTAATAATTACAAGGAATATTATAGCAAGCAGTGAGCTCAATATCTCAGCAAAGTAGCGACCCCAATAAGTTGCCATTTGTTGCATAGAAGTTGAATGAAGTCAATAACCTGGTGGCTAGCTTACAAAAGCATCTCCAAAATTCTCAAATGCAGGCTGCAAAGTTTTTACTCTATTATATAACTTCTAAGTTCCAACAGTAGTCATCTAGATACTCGAACATAAGCGGAAATTCATCATAGATGAGTGCAAATAGCTAATAGCAATAATCAGAAAATCAGTAGCCAGGATAGCAAAGACTAATGACAAAGTCATCTTCACTCTCTGCTTCTCCCTCCGCTCATCAGCAACAGCAGCAACAATAGTATTTATCCACTTATAAGTCTTATGCTAATTAATGTGTGTAGTATCAGATGCCATTTAATCCTAACACTTACAATCAAAAGATAGGGTAGCAATAGCAGTAATAGACCACTCCTAGAGGCATGCCAGCTCAGCAATAGCAATTCCCTCCTCCTAGACATGTCTCCCAAAACAGTGGCAGCAGCATTCAATCCATGCTTAGTGAAAAGTAGATGCAATAACAGTAACAGCAACAACAATAGCAACTGCAGTATCAACAGCAGATGCAAGCTCAGATGAGTGGCGCTTCAAATGGAGGAGCAAATGTACCCGCTAACGTTAGTGAAATGCTCAAACGCAGAAATGAGAATAGAGGCAGAGTCTGATCAACTTCTACTATCTCATGTTGATGATGATGAACACTAATCTGATATATAAAGTGCTAATAAGAACTGTTCTAGAGTGATTTAGAGCTCAACACAATTAAAATGTGTGTTAATGAGCTTCTTGAATAAGTTAGTCATATTTGAAAAAATTTGCAGAACTATAAGTTCAAACTCTTGCCTCTATAAAGGTACAAGAGTTGTCTGTTATTTGTGAAAACGAAGTGAGAGGCATAGATATTTAGTAATTATATATTTCCAATTTAAATTCAAACAGCCAACTTGAATTTTAAACTAAAAGGTAAAAGCTAAAGAGAGGATATAATTGTAGTACACCACTTTTAATAAATACCTAGATTTTGATTTAGATGACATAATATATTATTTATAAATGGATATAAACCTTCTGACTTATAAGTGTGCATAAAATAAAAATTTTACTTCTAAAGAATAGCTCCTGTACTAATAATAGAATTTAGATTCTGAAAGAGAAGAAGGAACCCTACAAATTCAGCAGCTATCTTAATGATAAAACAAGTTTGTGGTCAAAGAAACCAAAAGGAGGAAATTTTAAGAAGAGAGACTCAAAAAGCTTTAATAAATGCTGAAAGTTGAAATCAATCAAAATCCAAGAAAGGGTATTGCCGAAAACCATGTTACGGGTCTTATATAAGAAAAAAAATCTTAGAATTAGCATCACTAACTCAGCTAAGAAAAAAGATAGCTTTAGAAATTTAAAGATCCTAAAGAGGAGTAGTCACCCATGCTTTTGATAAGGAGGGTCAGTGTTACTCCTCAAGAATAAGATTTCTAGAAAAAGGAGCATAATTAAAAGTAGAGAAGTAGCTTAAATAAAAATAAAGATCTTTAGTAGATCTTACAAATCTCTGAAACTGAAACATACGCAGATAAGAAAGCCCTCCGCTATGAAATTTAGGATTAGTTACAGCTAGGTGGCTAGTTAAATCTAACACAAAATAATGTGCAAGGGTTGACTACTTATAATTTTTACTAGAACTCTAGATTAAATGAGAAACAAGAATAAATTCCTTGTAAGTTAATGATTGTTAACTGAGATTTGTTTAGAGATGGATGAATCTCCAAACTGGAAAGTTAAGGGATTAGCATTAGACATTCACAATTAGCCAGCTGAAATTAATTTCCAGCAAATGCTGAGATGTGTCAACAAAAGTAATGAGAACCACTTATAAACAAAATATTGCATTTATGAGAAAATTAATGGAATTTTAAGAACCTCTTGAACTCTAGATAACAGATGCTATGTTTATAAAAAATTCCTTTTTTTATGATACTATAACTATTCTATCGAATGTGAATTTTATATTTCATAGCTAAATGGATGAGGATCCAAGCAGAGTGACAAACTACTGAAGAATAGTACATTATTCTAGATATAGAACGACTCTTTGAATAATTTTCCCTTCAAAATTACTATTAAACCTAAAGAGACCCCTTCTGAAATTCAAAGTGTAACTTCTTAATAGAAGGATTTGCAAACGCCTGGTAGTAAGAACAGAAGAGAGTGCTAGAAAAATCTTATTTGCACCAATTATAATCCAGCTAATAATTTTCATGAATCTAGTCAAGAGAACTAAAAATGTATTGTAAATGAAAATTCATAGCATGCAAGAAATAATATTTAGAATAAATCTAATCGGGTTGCCATGACACCCTAAATTCAAAGGACTTCAAATAGCCTGCTCCTCTCTATGAAGAATAAACAGCAGATATTTTCTTTGACAAAATTTTCACGAACTCCTAATGTATAGGAAGTAATTTATAATAATTAGCTTCATTAAAAACACCATATGGTCGAGAATCCTTAAATACAAAGTTTCTCAAGTTTATCCTTACAGAAAATCTTAAATTTAAAATAAAAACTTCCTCCTTTTTTTAAATTAAGTTAGAAATTCAACTCCTTCTCAACCAACCGTGCTAACTATAGTGAGAAGCGAGTAGCCATAGGAAATCGGAGATAATATAAAGATCTTAAGGCTTTTGAAAACAATATTCAGCCATTTTAGCAATGTTTATCTCTCCAAGAGGAAGGAGGCTTCTAAAACAGTGAAAATAAATTATCCTTTTAATTAAATTAGTTTTGTTGTGAAAAGGGAGAAAATGAGAAATTTTTAGGCTTTTATATTTAGCAAAAGGTAGAAAATGATCAAAGATTTAAAGATGATCCAGAAGTCTAGAAAATAGAGAATGAAATTTAGATCTTAATTTATAGGTTTCTAATTTTGTTTAAATTATCTTATCTTTAAGAGATAAACATTAGGGCTTTTAAGATCGCACTAGAGAAAAGCCTTGCTAAGAAAGATTAACAACTCTCCCAAAACAAACTGTAACTAGTATTTTTAAAATCTTAAATAATGAAATTCATTTCTTCTTATTCATCAATAATTTACACTTATTTATAATTTCAAGATGCTATGTATTTTATTTCCTCTATATTTTGTGAACTAATATCTCAAAGTTTTTGATATTTCTATATGTTTATGAACTAATCCTTGGAGAAAATGGAACTAAATGGGTTGTGCGAGAGTTAGAACATCTCAGAAAATAATATGTATCACAAGAACGAATTAAGACTTTAAAATTTGATAGAAATACAGTAGGATGATGAACAGCATAGCTCATTTAACAGTAGATCATTCTTTCGTTCCTTCTATTCCAAAAAGGGAAATCATTTGTTATAAAGCAGTTTAAAAAAGCGAAGAAACATAAACACAAGTTGTGCCTCTTAGAGAAAAGAACTTATGCTTATTTCTTGAAAGAATCATTTATATAAGTTTCTTCTTAAATAGTTAATCGTTTAAAAGTTTCAAAGTTATTTGCAAGTATGTTTTAATCAATTAAAATAATCAAATTTCATTAAATCATTTTTGGTTTTATAGATCAAGTGATATTTTAAGTTTGAATGCAAACAATTATTTTTAATTAAATAACGAATATTTTAAATGAGATTAGTAATGAGTGCTGTATATTTATGAACTTGAATCAAATTTTATAGATGATTGAAGTGGTGGTACGTATTATAATTATCACTATTATCTTTTTCAATATCCTAAAGTTGAATTAAATCAATCAAATGTCTATACTAAAAAATGGTGGCGATATTCCTGCAGTCTATTCTTTGATTTTAATTTATAAATAAATCATATTCTAATGTCACAAGCTAATCTAAAAATGAGATAGATCATTTTAGAAAAGAACTAAATCAAGATTTGGATACTGAGTAGATGCACTTGCTAAGCACTCAAATCAAAGATAAAAATGAAGAAGGTAATTTTACAATGAAATTTTAGCAAGATCAAAAAGTTGCTCCGATTATCAACAAACAGTAAAAACAATAAGACAAATAATCAATCTAAATAAACAGAAAATAGCTTTAGAATGCTCGATAAATCAGAGATAATTCAAATCATAAAAACTTAGAATATTCAATAATTAAATAGTCAAAAAGAATGGTCTTCGATCAATCGATAACTATCAATCATGTTTTATAAAGGGGAGAGTTGCTTAAACAATTTGATGTAGGACAGATAATTCCTTTCATTTGTCTGCAACACTTTATTTATAGTAATTCTTCCAATTTCGATCAAGGCTGTGTTATGTTATGTCCAATTTAATTGCTTCAAATTAAAGCTTGTTTGGAAATTAACTTATCAATCTTTTTGATAGAATTTAAACCATTAATTTGAATGCACTCTAACTCAATAGTTAATTATTTTAATTGCAAAAAATTCAAAATTTCGTGAATCAACGAGTGAAATATTTCAATTTATTTAGACTTATTTGCTTTAGTATTTTTAATTCACTTGAATTGAAATTTTTCCAATATTTTTCGAATTAATTTTATAACTAAGGCCTCTGCAACTTTGACTTAGGTATATAAGTAAAAGTTAAAAGACCAAATGAAATTCGAGCAGTTAAAATTGCGATAACATAAGTAGGATGACAACACTTAGAGAATCATTCCACCACTTGCATAATAGTAGGCTTCCCTCAATTCTACCCTAAATCCATATGCTGACACTAAAGAATCGGACAATTTAAAAACTGCGCAAATTTAATTTCAGATAGCAATAGAAACCTAAGACACTAACGCCAGCCAATCTCAAACCCAAAGGAGGAGGTCAATTCTAAAATTACACAAGATAGCCAATCACAGTCAAAGTAGAGATATATAGTCTGTAGTTGATTTATAGAAAATACATCAAAGACCATTTAATTCCAATAGTCCAAAGAAATACACTGAAGAAATAAAATTCATTATAAATATATAATTCTTTTATGTTTAAATGAGTGCTGAAAGAGATTCACAGATATTGCTAATATAAAACACCCAAAGCCAATAAAGCTAACTCCCTTAGTTTAATGTTATCGTCAATTAGGGCAATAATTAAACTGTCCAAGATTTACAGACCAGCTATTTAAGTACAAATCAAGAACAGATAGTGAATCTTAAACTATATTTATAATTTTGAATGGCGGGCAAGTAACTAACGCTCTCCCTTATCATTAGAAGAGCCTGAGTTCTCACCAGAATACCCTCCTGAATTTAAGAATGATGAATACTCAGGCTTCTTAAAATAATGAGAGAAAATCTATAGCCTAAACATAAAGATAAAAATCTATTTAAGACTCAGTTAATTACGACATAAATAATTGCAGCTATAATCTTCATTTTTTATTTTCAGCTTGTAGTCAAATTAAGTCAATTATCAGAATCAACTCAATAAAGCTTAGTAAAATTAAAATTAGATACTCGTTCACTATCTCAAAAATGCATTTTATTGTTTAGAGGTTTATGTATATATTCATATTTATAATATATTTTAGATGCTTGCAACATCTTCAACTAGCAGTAGAATATGTTTATAAAAAATAACTTATTAGGGAATCAAGCTCATAAAATAATTTCTCAGAATCATTAATTCAACAAACAAGACTTCAATCCTATTTAGGGAAGAGCTTTCAAAAAGATTTCATCATCTCAGCAAGATACTGAAAGATGCTCTATACCCTATTCCAAAGCAACGAAAGCAAGCTCCATATATGAAAATTAATAGCAAAGAAGAATAAAAGCTATCAACAAAACCGAGCATGCGAGAACTTAATAGCATAGCTCCATCAAGATTGTACACCCAAATTTTAAATATGCTTTCTTATAAATTTTAATCACTTAGTTTCAGGCTCTCTAGGAATAGTTTAGGGATCAGCATCTCCAGATAATTTCAGTAGTTGCCATGAGGACTAGTCACCTGAAAATAAATCTATTTCTTTTTTTTATATATTTTATTGAAAATGATATTTCACAGCCTTTTATAAAGCAAGTATACTCACCTCATAAATAAATTGTTCGTTTTTATCTCATGGAGGGAGAAGAGAGATCCATTTTTCACAAAGCTTAAATCTTAGTATTTATTAAACTTTTATTAAAGCCTACTTCTTGCCTAAAATATTTCATGAATGAAAGAAAAAGATAGTTATTTTTAAAATTAAGTATTTTGTATATTTTAATTATTTGCTATAAATCTATTAACCTTATATGCATTTCATAAGCTTATGAAAAATATTTTATATACAATTTAAGGTAAAAGATCAGGACTATTCTATTTAGATTATAGATTCAATTTAAATCTATTGATAATAATTAAAGAGAACAGCATCCTTAAAATCAGCAGAGTGAAGAAGAGATAGGAAGTGGAACTGGAATCGTCCAAGAAATTTAGACTAAAAACTAGGATAACTTAATATCTATATTTATACAACTCAATTTAATATTTTGAATTATTTTCAGATAAGTTGGATCCTAATTTAGCAGACACTCTCCAGGATAGTGAATTTATTTACAGAAATAGAACAAGACTACACAATAATTCGCCAGATAAAATCACTAAAAATATTTACAACAACAGTTTCGAAATAGGCTTGAATAGTATGCAAAATAAAACTCAAGAATACCAAAACACTTTAAGCGATCAGCAATAACATATCACAACCAGAGATACTCTAACAAACAGGAATTTGCAAAAATTGGCACTTACAAGTAACAACTGGCTAGCAACCCACAGACCTAGTGATCACTTGAGAAAGAAAAGCCTCAGGAAAAAGTATAATGGCGTATATAAGGGAATCACTAGCGCTGCTTTGTCTTTTGCCTAGGCGAGAGACTTCAAATACAGTAGTAACACACAGACTCTTAATTCCCTTTAATTTATTGATAAAAATTATTTCATAACTCCAGAAAAGAGAGACTTAAACATTTTAGAGCTGAGGAATGGAAACAAGATTTCTACTCACAATTAACAATTTCTAAGAGATTATTAAAAGAGAGAGGCTAAAAATGTAACTCATTATAAAGGCGGGCAGAATTTTAATATAGATAATCGAATGCTATTAATTGATAACATAAAAAGAATGTTTGACTTTTCTCAGAACAACAGTGAAAATATATCTTTTAATTGCGCTTTTAAATTTAGAAAAAAGAAGGGTATCATACAATTCTAGCACGGGCTAAAGTGTAATAGCATAAAAGGAAAACTATTCAGTTTAAAACGGGGAAGAATTATCCCTATTTCATAGTGATACTAATTCATAGTTTTAGAGCGACAGAAAAACAATATTCTTGAATTTGTAGCAGCAAAATCAAAATGTCCTAGTTTAAAACTACAAAGACATTGGAAATATCTAAAATCCTAGAATATTAGACTAATATGGTATTCAGACAAAAGATCCCATTAATCTTGATTTAATTTGGAAAATATTGCTTACCTTAATTAATTGGCAGATTAATTATAGCTTGCAATACTATGAATATTTTCTTTTTAATTAAATAATTTGTCTTGATAGATCTTAAGCATAGCATCACTTATCTTATTACTTGAATGCAGATAGATAAAGCAACGAAAAATGCACTACTTACTACTCTCATTCACACTCAGGTTCGTAGCCTACATATTTCATGTCTTCGTATTTGAAAACCCAGGACCAAAATTTTCCACAGAGTCAGCAATTACAAAAGCCATTTTCATTATACTCTAGTACTTCTCAAACAGCTCGCTAAATTATGCAAACAACTTCTAATACGATGAGTGATCCATAAATTGATTCAACATTCCAAGCTTAAATGATGAGAGTTGAGACGATTGATGACAAATACAAAACTACAAGGCAAGGTCTACCTGAATTAAGGAGCTATTTTTCTAATTCTAACAATGTAAGAGGAAATTTGAATCTGTCTCCAAAGAGCTCTATCTAAGTTCTTGAAATGGGAGTAGAGAATGATTATACCACTATGGTTAATAAAGATGCAAACTTGACATAGTCTAGCTTATATGTCGATTAGATTGGATTTCAAGATCTGAAAAAGCTGCCGCACAGATTGAACAATTCATCTCATGACTTAATTTTCATTTATTAAGATAAATAATCTTTTTCTCTTTCTCTAATGATTATTAATCTAAGATATATAAGATGACTTTCAGGATAGCTTATCACTGAGAAGAGAGATATTTTCTGTTTCCAAAATTAAAGAAGCCGAAGATAAAAATATAGAAGGCATTTTTCAGAACATCATTACAATTTTTTTTAATTTTTAATATATTTTAAGCTAAAATCAATCATCCAGCGATAGAGACAAAGCAGTAAGAATAAGTTAGCACAATTACAAATAGGCTAAAAATATAAAATGATAAAGAAAATGGAGCAGCAAAAGCAAAAGAACCAGGGATAAAAAATATAGATCGTCTTAATTTTCCATTTAAGATAATAAAGACATAGAAGGGACTTAAGTGTAATATTGAAGAAAGCTCAAGAAGCTTTTGATAAACCTGACTATTTACAGAAAATAATTGGATCTGGATATCTTAATTAAAAGAATGCAGTATGATTAAGTTCTTGAATTCATTTTAAGTTATTTTAAAATGGTATTTTTAACTCATAAAATTTATAAGCAATAGCTTATAAGAGTTTCCATCAGTTATTAAGACGTTAAGGGTATCATTTTCTGGGTAGAATTTTTTATTTAAAGCTGAAATCATGAAGCCTACGAGCCCACTTTATCCAGCTCCAAGTTCTAAGATATTTTTGGAGGAAAGAACTTCATTTCTAAGTTCCTCATTTGAATAAATGTAGTAAGCGAGAATCTCTTCACTAGGCCAAACTCCTATTGAGACAATTTTTAGTTGAAGCTAGAATTTTAACTTACTAACGTTGCCTGTATTATCCACTTCTTGCTCCATGCATCTCTAGAGATCTTCTATCGTTATCTCTTTTCTTTTCTGTCTAAAAGCCTTAAGTACAATAAGCTATCTTACGCAAACTGTAGATTAATATCTTCTGAGATTGAATATTTCAAGATGCTTTCTTCCTCAGGCGTTTGAGTCAGTTCCTTTTCTAACAGCCCTTGTATCTCTAAGTGATCAGAGTCCAGCTCAGATATCTCTACTTTCTTATTGAGTAGAATAGTTTTCAACTTTCCAAGAGCGGTCTTTATTCTGGCCTATTTTTAACTTTCAATAACTTGGCTTTATTTACAGATTTGAATTTGTATGCTCCTTTAGTTGTGGAGTTCTGCTCTTAACCCTTTTGTTCCATTGATTAATTAAGTTTAATAATTATAATTGCAGAATTTAAACCTAAGGTAAATAAATGTTCACGATCGTAAGCAAGGATGATTTCCCCGTATTCGAGTTGCCACTCGAAGGACTAGTCAAGAGAAAAGACTATGTGCAGCTTCACGACTTTATCCTACACGCCAGTTTAGATGCAGTTGATACAGTGCAGTGGAATTCTAACAATATGTATCTCAAGACAGTCGACAGGTTCAATGAACTCACAGTCACATGCCTCCTCACTCCCTCAAGTAAGTCACAAACCCTAATCTGAATTCTTTAAAAATCATAACAAAAATAGATAACATTTTTCAACTTTAACTGGCTAATAAACTGTTTTAGACTCCAGATTTTTGCTACTGCATGAAAATAAAGGAGAAGATGCTATCAGAAATTTCTTTAACGAGGTATATGACCTATTCGTGAAAGTGGTCATGAATCCATTTTACGAATCAAATCAAAAAATTTAACTTCAAAGCTTCGAGGACAGAGTGAAATCTGCAGCAAGGAAATATCTATGAAATTTAATTGATTCATTATCTCGATTTCTATTGATTTTATGAGTGCGACGCAATTTTAATTAAGAAATTCGAAATGATCTATGAATACAGATAGCCTGAGAGTAATTCACTATTTCAACGTCATTTTTATCAAATTAGGAATGAAATCATTCTGTCCTTATTTCTCTTCTTCATTCTTTAAAAACTGAGGCACCAATTTATCTTTAAGTAACTAGGAGAAAACATCACAAGTGTTCATTTAAATATCAAAGATGCTTTCAGCTTTCTCCAAAAACTTTGAAAGCGTTTAGCCTCTCTTTGGAGCCATAATTATAACTTGGCCCTTCTCTGGCTCTAACAAAGCTTGGAGTGTGGAAACCAAAGCGTCATGAAAATCTTGGAAAAATAAACTATAAGGATTGGTTAAGATTAAGAGTAGATTACCAGTCTGAGATAAGTATGAAGTCAAATGGCTTTTGCTCAGCACTCAGGACATAGTCTTTGCTCCAAATCAGCTCTTCAACCTTGGTGGATGAATTCAGAATTGCTTTGTTTATAAATAATCTATCAAATATTTTAATTTATATTTATAGTTTCTTTCAAGATGTTATTAAAGTGCTACAAAACACGTTCATAAGAGAGAAATTTATTTACTTTCAACACAAGAAGAGTTTCAATTTAAAATTTAGAAATCAATAACATATAAGAATAAAGGAAAGCAAGGCAAAATTAATTTCTAATGATTAAATGTATCAATTGTATCATAGCATTTTAATTTTGTCAGGACTTCCGAAGAAAAGATCTTTGAATGTTTTTCTTCTTGCTCTTTAAGTATTTAAACTGCTTGAACTTCTTTTGCTTTTGTGAGAAGAAATATTCTGAATTTAGTTTTAAGGATACTTTTCTTGAAAGTACCAAGCATACTCATTTTGTATTTTTCTCAAAAGCTCAACCTTATAAATTTCGAAATCAGAGTTTTAATGAGCGTTTTTCTTTTCTCTTTCCACTGATGAGGAACTCACTCCAAACTCACTTTAATTCTTACCTTAACTACTTTCTTTTTATAAAATATGAAAATGTTGTATAACTATCTCTGAATGTGTAAGCTCTAGATTGGGAGAGATTACTCCCTCTATTTCTGTTAAAATTGGTCATCTTTTCTATCAGTTCAAGATATTTATAAACAACTTGCTCTTCACTCATGTTCAATTCAGTTTAAAATAAGTCTTGCTACAGCTAGTCAAGTAAAGCTTGATTGCTTACATGAAAATCTTGATTTTAGAATGGGCTTCTGTGTATGAAGTTTTATTGAGGACTCGAATCCAATGATTTTGGATAATTTGAATTGTTTTTCTATTGGTGATATATTTACTTGTAAGCAGCTCTATTTTGTAAGGTTTCTATCTTAGCGATTGAAGTGTCATAGAGAATGGCAATCAATCCAAGTCCTTCAACACAAAGATGAGAATCTATTTATTCATGTAAGAAATCAGTCTTAATTTATTATCTTTTCTAAGATAAATCTTCTGATAGAAGAGTATTTTAAGAGTAAAACTTAGCGAGAACCGAAAATAGTTAGCTCAGGAACTGACGGTTGCAAATTTGAGGGTAAATTTCAAACAGACTCATGAATTCTATGAATTGATGGAAGTTTAGAGTATCTCCTTTGTTAGTGATATCTCGCATTGCTTTTACTAGCACATCATGCATCCTAGTCATCATACTTTTATAAATTTATCCATACTTTTAATATAAGTATATAGAGGGAGTTTTTATTTTTGTTTTAACTTATCGAATGTTTTGAATCCAAGAGAACTAAAGAATTTTGTATGAGCTATAGTTATAAATGCTTGATGCTTGTTTTTGAATTCACATAAGGAAGTAAGTAGTTATTAAGAAGTATGTTCAAAGATGATGGGGAGTTTTCTGCTAACTTGAGGCATCTAGCTACCTCAGATAGAGATTCAATGAATTGCTAAAAATTCATAGTGCTCTAAGTTTAGCTGCTTAGAAATTTTTATCTGTATTGTTTCTATTGCTGTGATTTCTAATTTATAATAGGAGAGCTTCAAATAGAAATTTATTAAAACTTTATAACGAATTTATTAGCTCACCCGAGCTGTCATTTTCTTTTAAGGAGTAAGAATTTATTCTTTTCTTGTAGATTGCTTGAATATTATCTCAATTTCACATTTCTGAAGCTTAAAATTCTCCTTTCTGTCACTTATAGATAAAATTATATAATTTTTTTTAATAAAAAACAAAATATTAGTAACTTAGTAATCCGCAATCTCTGATTAAATTGGCGAAGCCATTGAGACTCATTTTACTATAATCTATTGAATAAACTAATTTAATAAATTGAAATAAATGAAGAGGCGTAGTCTATAAAGAGATTCTTGAGGTACTCTTGCTCCTGCGACCCTATTTAAATTTAGTTTCCTCTCATATTCATAGTATGATTATGAGCTAGATCAAGACTTTTATAAGAATCCAGCTTCGATAGCGTTTTGCCTCTGGGGGAGCTTTAACAAAAGTCAAAATTAGTTTATGCACAAGAATCTTAAAGAAATTCGTTAAAACTGGCAATCGCAGTCACTGATATGGTAACATTTGAAAGCAATAATTTATCAATATATCAAATTAAAAGCTAGAAATTCAAGCCCTTGGACTCCCAAATTGGGATAGAGGTAAAAGCAAACATTCTGCACTTTGAGAATCAATTAAAGTATAGTTAAAATCGACGATAGATGAATAACTCATTAAGAAAAGTATTCTAAATTCAAGCATTCTTTTTCTTGCAAAGATGATTTTGGCCAACAGTTCTGATATTTTTTTTGCATTTCTCTCTAATTTTCGATGAAAAAATTTAAATTACATCACAATAGGACATATATGATGAATAAATTAATTTTTATAAGATAAACTTAATGAGAACTGAGCAAAAACAGAAGTAGATTTTTAACTTTAGATAGAATTCAAATAGAATTTGAAGCTTAAAAAAACAATTGCAGATTTTATTTCATGAAAAAAATTTATTTTTGCAGGGTATCTTTAATTCTCTGTGTATTTTTTAAAAAAAAAAAATTAGCTTTTATAAATCTGATTGAATCGATGAATAAGTCTATTCCTTAAAATTAGAGAATTTTGTTTAACTTTGCTTAGCTGGGAGTTAAAGTCAAAAACTATGATTTTGCTTTTTAGGTTTTCGTATGAAAGCGATTCAGTCCTTCCTGATTTGACTGAAAGTGTTTCAAGAATCTTAGTAGTTTCAAAGCGGAGCTGTAATCTTTTTAATATAAATTTATAAAGAATAATCTCCTTCTTCAGAAATTTTAGAATCTTGAAGCTAATAAATCATTGCAATCTTGAAAATCATATGCATAAAATGCTCATTAAGTTCATTAATATAGAGTATGAAACATTTATTTATAAAAAATGAAATACAAATTCATTTCAATACAATTTCTATTAATTATAAATCTTCAAACTCTAAGATATTTTCAAAAGAATTAATGATCAAGCTGCTGGTTTGGGGGTTTTGAATATAATTAAAGAAGAGTTACTTAAAATTCTTAAACTTATTAACATAATAAATCACTGATTTTTAACAATTAAAAATTAATTAAAAAAATAACTAACTATAAATTATTTATCTATATTTAAATTTAATGCTCGAGAGTGAAAAGTCTCCCAATATTTATTCTATAACCTCTTTTTGTGAATACTAAGGCTTCAGAATTCCCAAAGTCAAAACTTATTACTTTGTTCCAAAGATTTTAAAAAGTATTTAAATGTTAAAATTGTATTCATTAAAATTCATGAGAGAGAAATACATATTTTGCTATTTAAAGGGCATATTGATTACTTTTTTTTATGAAAAAATAGATATTTTTAAATCCCCCTATCAGCTCTGGAATTTAAAATGATATTCTAGAATAATTGCACAAATTTTATTTCGTTTTTATATCCATCTCTTTCTCTCTCTCTCTTTTTTTGAAATAAACTGAAATGAAAATGATCTCTGTGAATCTAAAAATCCCTCATTTTATTAAGTTTAGGTATAAACAGTATAGAAATATAGGTATTTGCATAAAAAATAAAGAGTTTGCGTTAGATTATGAATAAGAGTAAGGATAATTGAATAGATGAAAGAAAACAAAGCTATTTTAGATTTAATAAATATTTAAATGAATTTTCTTTGGCACAAATTCAAAGTCTCTTAGCATTTGAACCATCTAAGATCGTGATAGCTTTGCATTATAATCTCTTTCAATATTTTAACTATTTTCAAAAGCTGTTTCATGAGGAAAGTAAGCAGAATACAAATCTTTGAGACTTCTAAAGACTTATTTATCTCTCATGATTCTAATACATGCTTCGTTCGGTTTCAAAGATTAGAGATACCTCTCAATCACTTCATTCTAATTGAGAGATAAATTATCTTAACAATATTTCTTAAGGTTTTGTGCTAATCTTGGATTTTTCTAGTCCCTCTGCTATTAACTCACTTAATTGCATGCTGAAAGAAACACTTTTAAGTTTTAACTTCTGTTCTTAATTTTCTTGTACAAAGGACTCAGAAAAAGCTTAGTGAATTTTATTATCGACTTGGAATTATCACCTATCTAATTCTGTTCTATTACTTGCAATAAGTGAGGATTCTAGTTTTATGAAGAACAAATCTCAATAGAATAATTATATTAAAGGACAATTAAGAAGTTTATAAAAATAGATAGAGAAGCTATAAAGTCATGAAAATTTTCAAGAGTTAAGTTAGCAGCATTCAAGTTTGCAACGTCTAAGACACTCGTTAGAATTAACTCAATCCTATTTCTTAGAAATAATCTTTTTGTAGGCTGGACTTAATCATAGAAACTCGCATCTGAAAGAATTTGATGAAGTTTCTTTATCCCCAGCAATTTTTAATTATCCTCTGCTTGAAATTTATCTGAGTAGTTTTCAAATATTTCCTTTAGAATATTTTGAACTTTTTAGAATTCATTTAAATGTTTCCCATTTTCTGGAGTTTACAGTCTCGATGCTTAATATGAGCGAAATGGACTCTGAAGAGTTTTAGTTTTTGACAATTAACTCATTTTATTTTGTGAGAATCTATTCTGTCTTAATGGAGATGGTGATGCATAATTTGGGCTAAAATTACTTCTTTATCTTTAGTAGGGAGATTTTTAATAATTTTACTTTAAATTTTAGTGAGTTTATGGAAGCACTTCCTATTTATTTTTGCTTCTTTTTTTATTTTAATCTCTTTAGACTTCATTAAAAATGCTTTGATCTCCTTCAATTTTCATCCACTATTCTGGCTATAGATAGTCGTGAGCTATAAATTGGCTGGCTAATTAACTCTCTAGATTCTTCTTACTAGAACAAGATTCAAGAGTAGATATATATATACCTATTTAAAATGTAAATTTAAAAGTAGGATGCTAGGTATTGCTAAAATAGCTTTTCATGTTTGAGCCTTTAGATTATAGCTGAGAATTTAATAAAAAAGAGAATTAAATTAATTATTAAATTAAAATGGCTTTAATCAGTGGCTGTTGAAGTGTGTCCAATTTAAATAATAATTAGACCATTCGATTCAGCAAGAAATTCTAAGAACTTTTTATCCTTGCAACTTTTGTGTAGGAGCGCTCAATAAAGAGTTATAAGCGACACAAGTTGCGATGAAGATGAATATTAAGATTATGAAGAATACGCGAGTCATATTTCACTCCTGAGAGGTGCTACGAAGATGATTAAAGAAGAAACTCATATTAATTTTTGATTCTCTATCGAACAAGCTGCAGATCAGGGGTGAATCTGCAATTTCAACTGACACGAAGTTGCAACTATCCATTTATTATTTTAACCAATCACCGATTTTAATTAAAATTTCTACTATAATAAGGACTCTCACTCGAACCTTCACAATACTACCGCTCTATAAATTCTATATTTGACTCATCTGATGGCTCTCTTTCAAATAATTAATCTTGAGCTTTTACTTCTTAATTAGCGAGTTGAGGGAGATAGTTATCTAGAAATGTAGTTTAAGAGTTTATATTTTTTTACTCCTTCGAGATGTTGCTTAGATTGCGAGTTCTATATGGATTATTGCTATTTTAATATGCCCTCATGGCTGGATTTTAGAATTTTAAAAGCGAGTTCCTTACTGGAAAATTACTAGTTCTCTAGATGGAGCTGGTAAGAATTAAACTGGCAGTCTAGTTTTACTCTGATTCATTAACTTTATTTCTACAAGACTTTTCTTCAAACTATTCTTGATCTGATTATTGCGAATCCTCAGCGGGATTCTAAAAGATTAACTATGATTTTTCTTGAACTCCAAACTCTAGTTTATTATAAAACTCTTTCTATATTTTATGCTCTTCCTCAGAGGTAAATTTGGCTGAAACATAGTTATCTTGGATATTTTGATTTTATTCATTTATTTAAAACACTAATTCTTATCTTTTACTGGATTGAAACTCACTATTCTCATTTGAGTCAATTTTAAAAGTGTATTGTCTTTGTTCAAGATTTTTATTGCTGCCATTTCTTTTTTATTAGGCTGAAGAATTTATGTTTTTGCCTCCTCTCTAAGCACTAATATATGCGCTGAAACGATTGCGGTCAAATTTAAAACAAAGTTAATTTTAAACTTTAATAAGTCCTTGTTAGCTTTTGAATTCGAATTTGCTACTTTTTTATTTTAGTACTGTTGCTATATCTATTCGTAGCTCTATCTAGTGCCAAAGCTGAACTTGTTATGATGCGAATCTATTTCTTATATTTTATCAATACAAATTAGATCTGTCTCATCTTCTTCTTCATCACCGTATTCATTTTGATTAGAATTAGCATATTTATTTTCTTCATATCTTCTCTAATCATCAGTTTGATAATGATTATTACCAGACAAATTTATCTTATTTATAATTTAAAAGATTTGTATTTACAATTTAAATTGCTTGCTAAAACTTGTCTTTTATATTAGTTAGGGAAGTGAGGTTCATTAATTGCAGATGTATTGAAATTGCTTTATTCATGGATATTATTTCTTTGAATATCTTATTGAGAGTTGACTGATTGTATAGTTTTAGGCTTGTTTGAAGTAAGATATTCCCTTAGATTTTTAGATTTACCTTGCCCAAGTGATTACTGCTAAATAATAAATTGATTCTTATAAAAATAATAATATTTAGAAATGAATATTTCTGTCTAAGTTCCTGAATTTGGCGTTGATCCATTTGAGATGCTATCTAGAGTGATGTGTCCACAACACTCAAGCTGATGTCACAACTCTCCTCCTATTCCATTCTATTTCCTTAAGAAGAACCCGAATAAGCAGCTACTTTCACATTTTCAGAGTTTACCTAAATGCTTTCATTCAAATCATAAGCTTAATCCTAAGATAGCTCTGAAGGTTCTGTGCCTTCTCTTATATTAAAATTTTGAATTGGCTGTGATAAAACCTGGTGCTGTTTTATGAATTAAGAAGAAGTATTTGAATAAGCAGAGTGTGAAATATTCAACTTAGTGAAATTAGAAATCCTTTGAGTAGGCGAATACTAATTTATACAAATTTACTCCATTTTGAATTTAAAATAAAAAATAATACATTGAGCTCTATATAGAAGTTGGAGACAAAGTTTTTGTTAGGATATCATCATTAAAATTAAGATAATTCAATAAATAATAATCAAAAATTATAAAAATTCATGTTTAAATAGATATTAAAAAAATTATTCACCTTTAATGAATTTAAATTGAAGGTTATAATTTATCATTGGCATTATTCGTTTAAGGAGATAGCATTCTAAAATTGCTGGTTTGCTTATTAAAGTTAGTTTGTCTGTTTGATTTCATATTTCAAAAGCTATAATTATTTCTTTCTTTTAAATAAGATCCTAATTATTGTTAGAAATTTTTCATGATTAGTACCAATTTCAATCTGTAATTTATAATTGAACTAACTAGAGAGAAAAATAAATTCATCAAATTCCCCCACAAGGTAATATCCTTTATTTTCAAAACTTAAAACTTCCGAAGAGCCATTTCTTTGGAGAATTTTCTCTAAATTTATGCAAGAGCGGAGTTTCACTAGGATCTCTGGCAACGCAAGTCGCACTGACCTCCTCAATAAAGAGACCTTTTTCATTTTTAAGACTCTAATCTCTCACAGCATACTTAGTTTGATTAAAGCCCTTTCCAGTAGTTGCTACACCCACAATAGCATTGAAGCCCTTTTTATCAACCCACTTATTCCTGTCTTCTGCAGGCCGAAACCCCTCCTTTAGAAACTTCTCTCCAATCAGAGTTTGCACGGACTTTTCATAGCTTCCTTATCTCTTAGGGTTAGCCTCATCTTTTGAATTCATTCGAGAAGAGTTTTACCTATTTACAGCAAAGAAGCCGCCAGAATTAGAAACAGATGCTGATGTCATCTGCTCCAATTTTTAGAATTCTTTGTAACGCTTGTAAAGCTTATTCACTGGCGAAGAAGATAAATAATTTTAGATAGTCTTATCGTATTCTTACGAGAAGTAGGGTTTTGAGCTTCATTCAATTCATTTTAGTCTGAGGAGTTCACCTGATTATTTTAAAATCCAGTGAAAGTTTTTTCATCTTTTATCCCTTCGTCTTTGAGTATCTTTTGTCTTATGTCAGTAAGTCTAACGCTCTTTTAGTTTTTGGGCTTGGGAGTGAGATTTTAAAGTTCCTCTTAAAAGTTAAGTTTCTATGGGGAGATCTCATTTTTATTTAACTTGAACTTGCTGAGTTAATAGCTAGAAACGATATCATCATTAAGTTCTCTTTTGAATATTTTCCTCAAGATATCATTCTTTCCATTCTTCTAATCTCTATACTTAAATTTAGAGTATTAAATTTGAAAGCAAACAATCTTATTTGATTGATATGAAATTTGGTTGGTGATTGTTAATTGATGTTCTAGAGTTAATTTTATGACTACCTTATTTCTTGAAAATCTTAAGAGTGGAGTCTCTGTTCTTATTTTGGGTTAAAACTACTAACTGAGTAGTTCATTTTTTGCTTAGTACCTGATTTATCTTCACAGTTACCATTCTATGGAGTAGAATCTAATCCATTTGCGCTTTCTTTATCTTTATAGTTAGACAAGGTGGTAAGATTCCTGCTAAATCTAAGTCTCTTTAAGTGATATTCTTCGAAATTATCATTACATCTCACGTCGTCTCCATCTTGTAGAGTTGATTTTCTATCATAAATAGAAATCTCTCATATTTTCATTATCATAATGAAGCTATAAAATTGGCTTTCTTAATTCAGTAATACTCCGTTCCAATGAGTCCTTCTGTTTGATATTTGAAAATTTGATTTGCTACTTTATCTTCATAAACTTTTAGTCTGAAAATGATGCATTCCTGACTGAACTAACTTAACTTGAGTCCTATTGATTAATTCTCTTCTCAAAGTAAGGCTTCTCCTGGGATATTTTAGTCTTAATTTCTTGTATCTTAGAATTCAAAAGAAGTCTTTTGGTATAGTCTAACTTCTATTTTGAGGTTGAGTTTTCTTTAAGATCACTCGATAAAATGGAGGAACGAAGCTCAATGCTGGGATTAACTTAGAAATCTAACGATCTATTTACTGAGAGTGCTGCTTACTAGGGCTTGTGCTTATTAAAGACATTCTATGTGAATAAACTATTCCTAGAGTCAATTTGAGATTGCATCGAGTCCCTTATTGACTTATCTTTGTCATAGAAGTTCATTACTGAGTGATTCTATTGCTTACTCGTGCTGCTATTTGCAATGAAATACTACTACTCCTTGCGCAACAAGAGTGAAAAATAATATATATACATAAAAAGGAACTTATTATAAAAGTGCACTTGGACGATTAAGATTAAAGTAAGGAGCTGATGATGAATCCTTGGAAGGGGTTATTTAAAGCGGAGAGTTATTGCTATTATTCTATAAAGAAGCTTAAGCCAGATAATGATCCAGATGCACCTTGAATGCCTATTAGAAAATGAAAGTTGAATTAGAGTCAGTAGGGTGAATTTCGAACAGTATTCCACTGACTAGAGGATTCATCTCTATGACTAAGGAATGCTTTGATATTACATCTTCCACTAGAGTCTTGAAACTAAAAGCTCTAGATGATGAAAGTGTGGGAACTTAAATGACAGACCATTGGCTCTGCTTTAAGTTAACTTTAAATTAATTTTGAGAGAGTCCTTTCATAATTGAATGCTGAATGTAGAGCTTTCTAACCTTCGCCATGCACTCGTTACTCTTTAATCTATAATCTTAGCGCATAGGACTCACATCGAATTATTTTCGCTCATGCTGAAAATTATTGAAGAAGCCTAAGTGGCCCATAGGTTAAAGTACTTTGTCGTATGGGTTGAAGAGATAATAGTCCCCTGATTAGTCGTCTATGATGATTTTCTTGTACTTGCCTAACTTAGGATCCATATACTGAAGTTTGTCACTTGAGGGAGATAGCCTCTCAGTAAGATAAATATGGTCAAATGGCAAGCCAGTTGAAGAATATAGAGCGATCAAGTTGAAGCCAAGTCCTAACCCGATCAACGGCTTTTTACTTTGAATACACAAACGGACTAGCATATGCACCTGCACATTTATTAAGAGATAATTAAAGGGACAGATATGGTTAAGGGATAAATTAGTGAACACTTACAGGATAAAATTGAAACTCCCAAGGAATTGCATTTGATTCTCCCACTACTATTACAGACTCTAATTTTTGAAAATTCCTGGCTGCTTGCAAATCAGCATATTGTGTTTTCTTATGATTGAGTTAAAGAGTCTAGGAGTCGTAGATGTAGTTCTTCAAATCCGTGAAGGGTTTTATTTCTATATCTATTTCTTGTCTTAAATCAGCTACATCGACCTTATCTAACACAGCCTAAACTCTTTTAGATTTTTCAAATTTATGGAATATAAAATGAATATATAGAGAGCTGAGCATACCTTTTCTATTATTCATAGATTTTAATTTTATATCATGCTTTTATAAAATCTATTTTTTATTATAACGATTAGATGAAGCCAAGATAATTGGGAAAGGGGTAGCACTTTGAGGAAGAAAAGCAATCGACCAATAATATTTTCATTGCTAGGATCTTTAATTTATATAATTTGCAAAGAGTAGATCCAAATATATTTACTTATTTAAATTAAATATCGAATAAAAATAGTGAAAAATTAAGTTAGTTTTAAAATTTAATATAAAAAATGTAAAAGCTTATAATAATCTTAGCCATTATTTATTTTGTTATTTCAGCAGCTGATTCGCGGAATACAAGCTCCATTTATGAGAATAATTTAGTTTATGGGAGGGAGGAATGCACACGTGTTTATCCTTCAATTTTAATTTATTATAGAATCACATTGAGCTCAAAATCGTCTCCTTAAACCTCTAATTACTTCTATAGAGGAATTTCATTCTGCAATAAAATGTAAAAGTATGCTAATTTCTTAGATTAAAGTGTCAATATTAATCTAAGTAATGAGTAGTGATCTAGAAAATTCAAGTATACATTAATTCAGCAGCATGAATTATATACGAAAAAAGTTGAAAAAAAAAGAAACCAAACCACTGATTTTGCAAAATTTTTATCCAAAAGAATGTTTTACCCTTTTTTATTATAAGGAAAGATAGACATCTATTTTTCAAACTCAATTATTTAGCTCGCTAGACTTTAGAAAAAATATCTTAGCAATTTAAATTACATATAGAGAAAAGCAAACCAAAATATTTAAACAGAAAATGCCTCTTCATTCATAATTAAAATTACAGTTTATTTGCATAAAATTGGGTTCCCAGAATATATTTTGAAAGTTAACTAAAATATTGCATAATTTAGTACTACCATTTGCATTTAAAGTTAATTTCCTGACCCCCTGAAAGTTTAATCCTCAAAGCCTCGAATCTTAGTTTACGGGCTTCATATTGCAAGTCACAACAGCTTAAATGTAGATCTCGCTCTCTATCTTAAAAATCTTTTTCTAAACGAAATTTATATCTTCATGAAACTTAAAAGTACAATGTGAGCTTCTTGATGTATTCAAATGACCTCAAAGATTTTGAAAAACTTCAATTACTAGGCGTTAATGTGTTCGTTGAGCCAAGTCTTACAGAACAATAAGCTATTGAGTACGAAAAAAAGATATTTTCATAATTTAGTGATTCTCAAAATCATTTACCTTGGATTTTCCGTTTCGTGTTTCAAAATTTTAAGGATCCGGAATGGGGAATTTCTCAGATATTTTTAATTAAGTTTAACTTAAACTATATTTTTGGACAAAACGCTTAAAACTCTTAAGGATTTCCACTTGACTCTGAGAGACTAATAGTTTGATTTGATAATTTCAGACCATGAAAACTATTTTCCAGCTGTTGTGGAGTTCCTTCGCATCCCAAGATATATAAGACTCGTGAATGGAGCCATTGAAGCTGAGCTAAAGATTAGGGAGCATTTCTTATAAATAGGCAATATTTTGCTCTAATTTTCATTTGGACCCTCCTCATTCTCTCGAATATAATCTGTTTAATGTGAAGCAATTTGAGATAGACCCTTTCCCTTCAGATTAGACAATTCTAAGGTTTCAGAACTTGGTTTCACATTTCATGCGCAAATTTTTTCTGAAATTATCTACTCAAAACTAGTTTCCAGACTTGATTATCGGACTTTGCTTAAATTAAAATTTATTGACTATATAAACATATTAAATAGATTAAAAATGGTGTGTAAGCTCCTTATCCAATGAGCTCGAAAGTTAAGCATTTCTTGCCTGCCTGAAGTCAAGCTGAAAGTGCTAAATAAATCTAAATTCATCAAGGAGTGCTTGATTAGTTCATGCTTATGCAAGATAAAGTAATTCTAATTAGCTTCGGCACATACTTTTCTCTCAATCACATTCACAAAATTATCAAATTCTATATGAAGTTTACATTCAATTGAAAGCGTTGAGACTATTCATTATCTCAGTAGCTGATGAATATGGAGTAATATTTAAGTTCAGTGGATCCAAGTCTGAGAAAGACCAATTTAGTTAGGCCCTTACAAAACAAATTCAATCTTGGTAGCTTCTCTTGCTAGATTAGGTGCCTTAAAAGGAACTCCTAAAGAGTTAAAAAGTAAAAGTATTCATAACTCATGGAGGTCAAAATATAATATTCTTTTGTATTAAGCTCATTTATAATTTAAAACAAATAGTATGACTGAGGGAATTAATTCAGCCAAGCCAATGATCAATTTAAAATTTATAGTTTGCAATTATATTTGCTTTGATAGTTATTCCTTAGGGGTCTGATGACTAATTTATGGCATGCCATTTTATAGAATTCTAGCTCGCATTAGGGAAATGCATTCAAGATAAAGACATTTAAGATGAAGAGGAAAGAATATCTGAATTATTTAGACAAATTAAGCAGGCTTTTGAGGAAATAGTTGAAGACAAATAGAGTAATTTAGGGAAATTAGAAGCTTACGGAAAATTTGTTGACTACGAAAAAAGAGAAGACGATAAGATAGATTTTTGGGTAGACTCAGTTTTATAGTTAGATTCAAAAGATATTAGCTCGTATTAAAAGATGGAATGGTATAAGTATTTGGAGATAGATATCAAGCTTTTCATCTATATTCTGATTTTTATAAGCTTAAGACTCCTCTTTAAATTGATTATTAAAGTACTTATTTGATAAATATCTCTCTAATTTGTTTAAGAAATATTCTATTTTATTTTAAGCCTAAAGCTGAGAAGTATATTATAAATTAGTGAAGTTAAACAAATCTTGATATATTTCTTTATGTTCACATATTGCTTGGTTCGTTTCCCATAAGCTTTTGATTAAATTAGAGATGCTTCTCATCCCTCTTGTCTAATAATGGATTGCGTTTGACAATGACCAGAGGTTTCTTGCTTAGCATGCGTGCTCTTTGCTTTTCCAGAATTTTAATTTTCCTTGCAAGCACTTCTTGTAGCATCTTCACTCGATTCTCTAAGAAATAGAAACGCTTTTCTGACTCATTGGTCTTCACTTAGATAAGAGAAATTTTGCCAGAAATGGTTTGCAAATCTATTGACTGAATCAACTTCTCAATTAAGTTCATTATAGACAAGTAGGACTCGAGGCACTTAAATATAAAAGTAATAATCAAAGTAAATTAATCTACTACTTAACGCCTTGAACATAATGTTAACGAATTATTTCATTAGCGTCTTCGCCCATCTGATCTATAGAAGTTCGGAATAAGGAGCAGTACTCCATTATCAGCAAGCGAGTGTTAGATATAGAAGAGAGGCAAGACATGATGTGCTGAGACAATTTCTGCACGTCATTTTCAAGCAATCTAAATTAAAGAAGTGTTTATGAAATTCATAAAATTTTTCTTAAATGGATCGTTATTAGGGTTGTAGGGCTCCATCAATTCCAAATTCTGCATCATATAGCTGTTGAGACTTCTATTAAGAGGATCCCCTTATGTATCTAATCCTAGAGTCTAGTTGCCAGCACTACCCGCATCTTACTGATATGTTGTATTAGCTGCAAAATAAATATCTATTTTTTTAATTAAATATAGTTTGATATTGCTGCCATATAATCTCTGTTAACATTTTTTGCACTTGCCATATCCAAAGCTGTATAGGCGTTTCTTTGTGAATCTATCTGAGTCTAGTTGAAGTTAGAATTTAGATTGTTGACTAGTGTATTATTAAAATCAGTGCTTGGAGCTCCACCCATAGCTGTTGCTCTTCCATCAGTCAAAGCCTGTGTGTTAAAGTTTATTAAATTCTAAGCAGCAGACTAAAAGTTGTCAAAAGTCTGTTGGAAATTAGCTCCAGCTGAGTAATTGTTTTGCACTCTGAATTGCTGAAGTTGATCTATCATTTATCTTTATAGATAAATGGGAATTAAAAAAAATATATTTAGTTTTAGTGGGCAGAAGGAGCAGGCTGATTAATTTCAGTATCTCCATTATGCTCTTCTTCTCTGAGCAATGGAGTTTTATCTTTTCCTGCCTTTGTAGGTCGGTCTTTCTAAGTAAAATAGATGGCCTCATAATTAAAATTTTTAATTAATATTGAAAGTTTAGCCTTTCTCTGAATCTTTTCTTGCTCCGAAGATTTTTACAGCTTCATTAGTGAAGTCCTTAATAGGTTATTATTGCTCAATTAAAATTAAGAAATCCTTATCTTCTGATAAATTAATAGGAGCAATAAACTCATCCCCTGATGCGAGTTATCTTTAAGAATCATAGCCAAATTCTTCCTCCTCGCCAAGAATGTCATCTATCCTCTCCAGCTCTTTCATTTAATTTTCCATTCTTATCTAGTTCTTAGTTTCAGCGATGCGCTCCTCAATCACATTTCTGTCTAGCTACTACTCTTGGCCCAAAAAGGCCATACTCTCTCGGATGTTATTCTTGATGTTCTAGATATTCTAAATATGCTCGTCCATCTTATTTCCTTATTTAACTCTTTTAAGATGCTAAAAATAAGGGGTATTTCCTTTGTTAAACATTCGCAACTTGTTGTAGTTAAAGTCAGGAGATTATATTAGCAATCATATTAAATAAGGAGAGGGATTGGATTACTGGGTATACTTCTCAACTAGAGGAGTGATGATTTGCTGCCTCATCATGTAATTACTTTGAATATCCTCCATCTTCTTTGATAATCTGGGCGATAGAACACCTGCTTAAATGCATTTTATATTATGAAAATGAATAAAGTAAAGTAGATCTGCTTTCTGATTATCTACAAATCCACTATCCTCTCCTCCAAATGTATTTAGTGAAGCAGCTCCAAGCTTGCTTCCAACTGAAGTTTGATTTAATAACTTCCCTTAAAGAGAGGAATCTCGCTTCTCTGCCACATTACTACCGATTGCTACCTAGTTCCCATAAGTTTTTCCAGTATCCACATGAAGACTGGCATAATTCTTTAGGGATTGTCTTTGACCTTGAGTCTTAGGTGAATTAGCTTCCTGCTATGGCTGTAGTTCCTCTTTATCGTCCTCTTCATAGATTTATTCATTCCTACCTGCACTTGCTCTTCTCTCATACTAAGCAATTTGATCTTACACAGATTATAGACGATCATAGCCATCACTCTTATTGCTCTTGTTAGTAAGTATAATGAACGAATGAAATATTTTTAAGGAGATAGTTCCATGTCTTAAGTAAGGATGCTTCTAATTCTGGATATCATCTAGGTTGATTTTCGACATCAGCCGCTGTAACTCCACTTTGGGATCTTCTTTCTTGTATCTTGTCTGCTGCATATCCTCCAAGCGCTTTTTCTCTCTCTCGACGACTATTTATTAAATCTCTTCTCTTATATCCTCAAACTCATCTAGGATTTATTCGAAAATACTTGCTTCTAGTTTCAGGATGTAGCAATCGCTCTTTGCAACATAGGACTCAGTTCTATTACGTTTGAGGATGATATCTGTCTCCCCAAAAATAGTTCCCTCAAGATAGTATTTCTCTTGTCGCTCGCATTAGACGCAGCCTTTAAGCAGGAAGAAAACTTCTTGAGGAGATGTGCCTTCCTTTGCGAAGACGGTTCCATTCTTGATTCTCATAGGCTCAAACTTTGAAAGATAGTCACCATAGAATCTCTAGTCCTTGTCTTGTAAGATCTTTATAGTTTCAATGGCGTCTCTATACAAGAAATAGGAAATCTCAGACTTTAAGTGAGCGGGCAATATTTCAAGTAACTCATCAATCGCATACTCTTTGCTGAGTGATATCAAGTTAGAATTCCTAAAAAAGTTTAATGGGACATTTTTAAACTTACTGCTGGAAAAAGTACTGTATCTTATTCATGAGATCTGTCGTGAATCGATGCTTGAGGGAAAGCTCTTAGATGATCTCATCTCTCGTCTTTTGATTATTGTCATTAGCATTAACACTTGAGAAGAGAGTAGAGAGCTTGGAGAACATATAGGCGTAGAGTGATACACCAGTGAAGAGAATCAAGACACACGACATCATCTCCATTTCATTCTAAGGGGTTATATCACCATATCCTACCGTATATATAGTTACTGCCGCCCAGTAAACAGATGCCACATACTGATCAAAATTTTCTGCATCTACTAGGTCAATCGGAGACATCCATATAGTAGGGTAGGCACCAAAGGTTAAAGAAGCAACTGTGGCCCAGAGGCACCCAATCAGATGCAGCAAGAAGATCATCATAATCAAAGAAGTTATCATTCTGTTTGCTGTCACTGAAATATTCACTGCTGCAAATAATTTCTCCACAAACTTCAAATTTACAATTTAAAGTGAAGCTATTCCTTATAAACTTATTTGATTTATAGAGTCTCATGAGTTTGATAAGCCTTAAAAGTCTGTAAAGTCTAGGAAGTCTCGAGAGCTTTAGAAGCTTAATATTGTCGACACCACCTGTTTGTGAATACTTCTAAATCAGTGAGATTGGAATAGAACTTGCTATGTCTATCGTAAGCCAAGTCTTTATGTAATTTTTGGCAATTCTGCTTCTCTCTACAATCAGTTCTCCGTTTTCATCTTCATATGCAGTAAAGAAATTTAAAGCTACATCGACGAGAAAGATAGAATCAATTGTTAGATCTAAGTAGAACCAAGAATCAGGAGTCATTAATTTTTATGGTGACAATATTATTCAACTTTAAAGTATGAGTTGTATCTTCAAATGGGATACGATAAGGTACAGTAATCGAAAGAAATAAGATTAACAGCAAACCAAGAACATTCCAGATTTTCTTAAATTAAATAAGGATGGATTATTCCAAACTGTTTTCCAAAGCGCTGTGGGATTAATCACAAATTTAGGCATCTTGCGTTTCAGTATCTAATCATCCAGCAAGGAGAAATTCATCTATTTTGATCTATTCTAATCGTCAGCATTCGACATATCCTAGTTCTAATCTGAATTGATTGTATGTCCGATAACTGAGGCATTGATAAATTAAGCTTAACTCATATTAATTTAAGAGTTAAAAGAGTTAGTTTACCACCTCCATTATTAAGATTGCCACCAAGGAAGCTAGCATTATTAGAAACTGCTCCCCCAATCATAGCATTCAAATTAGATCTATTAGTGATTTAGCCATCTTGATCTTCAGGCTAGTTTTCCTTCAGCCCTAACAGAGCTCTTTGAGTGAGTCCTTCTCCTAAGGCTTCCTCTGGATGGATTTTACCCCTACCTGTTTCGTTGCCTAAAGTTCCAATGGCAGCTGCCAAACCCAAATTTTTATCTTTTTTGACTCCCTTTGCTTTCTTTGGGCCATCTGATGGATTACTATCAATACTTTCAGATGAACTTTTCTCAAAATCGATCTACTCTTGCTTTGCTTCGTCGATAAAAGCTTTAATTTTGAGCATCTTACCACTTGCCCCTGCAAATGGACCTTTCCCTTTACCGGGACTTTACTTTATAATTAATTTAACTAAATGTAGGTTTGACTAAGTATACCCGGTTCTTTGTTCTGATTCTTTTTATCAAGAAGTTGAAATCCTTTAAGGAACTCTTCATTGGTTAGTTTGCTCTTGCTTTTAGTCTTTGTATTTTCATTTACAGTCTTCATAAAATATTATATAGATATCGCCTTATATATCCTCCTTGAACGTCCTCCACTCTTTTTATTGCTATTTTTATTATCACTTCCTGAGGAAGAGGAAGAGCGATCTGCGTTTTTAGGACCTCCGTGCACAGCGAATGTCAATCTGTTGTCATTTTATAACTCAACTGTTTAAAATTGCAAATAATAATCATAATTTGCTTAAATATTTTTAATTTAAACTGAAAATTTCTAGATTTGATATCACTAACCCAGTAAAA
Source organism: Tetmemena sp. SeJ-2015 (assembly GCA_027382625.1). NCBI lineage: Eukaryota > Ciliophora > Spirotrichea > Sporadotrichida > Oxytrichidae > Tetmemena > Tetmemena sp. SeJ-2015. The sequence continues at coordinate 11,680 of JAJKFJ010023887.1, read as the reverse complement.
AAATTACTTTAATTAGCAATACTACAAAATTCAAGGAGGGAAAATATTTATTTAGTCTTTTTATTCGTATGCAAGTGATTATGCCAATAAATATCTTCCGACATGCTAGATATTTCCGAAGGTTTAAGAGAGCAGTAAGTAGTCTTCTTCTAGTCAGGATTAGCTATTCCTTTTGTCAGAATTCAGGGCCCCAAGGATAATTATTGCGGTACAAGTCTATATGTATAAAATGTTATGATAAATTTTATTTTTTAGCTCTGCCTCAATCAGGGTAAATGTAAATTTGAGAAAAATAGTCTGGTCTAAAAATTAGGAAATTTTGCTCAATTTAAAATTTCTGCCATCTAATGTTGCGAATATCTTTTATAAACTGGAAAAATTAAAAATTATGCTTCATAGTATAATCGACATCCTCACCGTATTTGGGAGATAATTTTCAAACAAAAGTGCTAAAAGGTGATCTTACAGGTAAATTATGCCCTTCCTATTTTTACCCTACCAAGCCATATTGTATTCTATAATTCTCCAATTAAATGCTATTTAATTAATGTTGATCTCTTCTTCTAGCTTTTTTCATCAATATGATTTTGGTGCATAGAGCTGAACCTGCCTTCTTTTTCTGGTTCCTTTCCTAACCCTGCCAATTTTCCATTAAGGTTGGATTAAGAAGTAGTGGTCTGATTGCTCTTTCCCTTTATGGCAGCAATCTCCTTTCTTTTTTGTTCCTAAAACACATGAATTAGAAATTAAATGTCATTCTTCAATAACTAGAGTAATCGCAATTAAATTCCTTACAATCTACTTTATCAATTCTTGGACATCCATGTTTGCATTCTTTTTGTTGCCACTGCCTCCATTTAAATTATTGCTGTCAGTTGATTTAGCAAGAATTAAGTAACAATGATCATGCATATATTAAAGTAGATTTTTGTCTCTGGATATTTTTACCCTTTGTTGGAGTCTTGCCCTAAGTAGCTCTACTGAGTCTGGCATTTGGTTAAACTTAGAGAGGTACAATCTTGTTAGAAAGTGTACTACTGAGAGACTCAGAGACTCTCTTTAGAGTTCCAGTTCTTTACAAAGTGGAGTCTATGTCTTTTCTAAGTGCATCCGACTCTATCAAGTTATTATAAAAGTGAAGCGATTATTGAAATCTACTTTGTTTTATCCTAATCCCTTGAGTTGGCCTTAAGCATGGTTGCCCATTACATTAAATAGAATAAAATTGTCCATGTTCACAGACTGATGTCTTGTTTGGCTGAGTCTCTACTTGCTACTTGGTAAAAGACTGTCTTAGTTTGCAGTAGTGCCAGTTTTGGTTTCCTCAGGAGCATTCTAGTTGCCAGATTTTAAGATTGGGTGAGGGTGGACTTGCTTCGAACTTTGAGCTTTACTTTAGTTCTGATTACTCTTCTGAGGGGCAGCTAGACCTTTTGATTCTTATGGCTTCCCAGGCCCAGCCAGGCCGATCATTTGCGAGGCAGTGAGCTGATTAGTTTGGTTGTTATTATTGTGAGCACCAGAGGGCTTCATAGTTATTTGCTTTGAAATTCCAAATTTATTATAATTATAAGGATAAAGAAGTTTAGATGAATCAAGCTACTCAAGCTAGAAAAATGCATTAAATTATTTGTTTCATTAAGATCATCATTGAATATATACACTGATAGATACTGATTTTTATATAATAGGAAATAATAATAATAATAATAATAATAATAATAATAAACAAAATGCTATTTTAGTTCCTCAAAGAAATAAGTGACCTCAGAGTACAAGAAGAAAGGAAGGCTATCTCAATTTAAGACACTTCTCAGGAAAGCGTTCGAGCGCCTTCAAAATAAATAAAAGAAATACATCCATAGAGAACTGATGCATACATAGAATAAAAATAAGCAAACTCAGAAAACTCAAAGCAAGTTGATGATACTCTTTGCAAAATGTAAGGGTGTTTTCTCCATTTATTGTTATTTGATAGTTGCGGATTGAATGCTCATAAGTACAAATGCCCTTAATGTGAAGTCTGCTATTGCAGCGTTCATTGCTTCAAGGTAAGATTACAGATGAGAGTTACCTTAATTTATAATAGAGTCACAACAAAAATTGTTTGGCAACATTTGCAAGAAGGAACCTAGAAGAAGAGTTGAAAGCAAAGAAAGTAAAAGATAAAACAGAAATCAATAAAATGAAGCAACTTCTCAAGAAATAAGCACTCAATTCTACTGAATAAGAAGAATGTAAGTTACGATATTAAAATTAAATAACCTTGATAGTAGAAGATTTAGGAATCATGACTGATGAGAGATTGAATCAGCTTTTGAAAGAGATTCAAAGTTCTTAATATGAAAATGAGTAAGTAGCCAACTTGCTCTCTCCAGAGGAGCAAAAGCTATTCAAGAATTTTCTAGATTAATATAGCTGAGAATACAATAAAAAAGAGAATTAAATTAATAATTAAGTTAATAAATTTCAAATTCCTGGCAATTATAGTGTGATATTTTGGGTTGAATTTATTACCATTTGATTAAGCATTAAATTCTATGCAACTTTAATCCTGACAGCTTTTTCTTAATTTGTTGGTTCGGAGTAAAAAATATCAATATCTTTCTTAGCCTTATCCTATCGTAATGATGCAAGAACAAACTCATTTTATAATTAGAAGAGCTATCTAACAAGCCCCATATTGGACAGGTATCTCAAGATTTAACGACCAACATTTTACAACTCCTCATTTATTATTTTAATTTAATTCCGATTTTCAATTAAATTTTAACTATAATAAAAAGGAGAAAAGACGGATTTGGATTTTACTACTTAAGATGATCTTGAGATATTGATCCCTTTTTGGAATGTAGATACACATTTGAAGCTTCCCTCTCTAGACATTTAGGAAATTGAGGAAGATTCAAAAACAGGAGAATTTATGGATAATCAACTAAACTTGAGAAATCTGAATGAGTTTGACTAGTTCGCTAAATCTAATAATTTATCGAGCACTTAAGATCAAAGTGCTTGAAAAGATATTGATGGTGAAAATGATGACTTTGAAGATATGGAGGAGATTGACTTAAATGTAGAGAATGAGGAATATTAGCTTCTGTCTCTGAGAAATCAGGTTCTTCAGTACAAATATAACTTAATTCCATAGTTGCATCAACTGTTGAAAAAATCTTCTCCTTCACCTTCACTTAAGTATCTTTTGGTTTCCTATTTGATTCCATATGTGCATTTTTACAGATAGTACAACGGCGATTTGCTAGATTCTCCTGATATTGAGCGCATTTGCAATGGTATAGTTTCTCATTTGCTTTCTCCAGATATGCAGAAACTAGCTCTTGATGTTGAATCTGCATTTTTGCATTCTATCAAAGCATTGATTTCAATTGAATAGGATCCTCTGATAAGATTAGAAATGACTTCTTCAAAATCTTCCTAAAATTTAATGAGGGGAGAAATTTTATCTATTTTTAAATAAATAAGAAAAACCCAATTAAATTATATCGTATATTACAATAGAATGCTTTAATTGTTAGAACCCTTTAAATATAGACATTAGATAAATGAAAGAACTCAAAGGTCATTTGCCAATGGTTCTCAGTGATCTAGAAACTATCCTTATATATAATTTAAAAAGTAATGGAACATAAATATGGTTTCCTTAATTTGAATACCCCTTTTGGATATTTTTTATATTTTAAAGTAGAAGTTATGTGTAAACTTATTGATTTTACTATCCTCACAAGTAAAGTGGATACAGTTGAATGTTTCTTAAGAATGTACGATCTCACTCATTTTTGGGAGGAGAAACTTAATCAGCAGTTGCTTTAGCTCCCTCTCCCAGAACAAAAGTAGAAAGTAAATCAAGAAGAATAAAACGCTGATGAAAAACTTAAGAAAAATTCTAAGGCTGCAGATTAGAAAACAAAGAAATTGAGAAGAAGTTTAAAGGCTTCAATCTAAGATATCGGCTATGCCAAACAAAAGCTCATTTTCTATACTGCTTTTGTCAAGAGTCACTTCTTGTCTGTTATTTAAGAATAGGAATTTCAACTGGAGCTCAAACAATTTTCTGAAATCTATAGATAAGGAAGGCTAGAGGGGCAGAGTTTGTTCAAAACACAATGACACATCATTAATTAAATTCAAATCTTATCTCATCTTTAGCTTTATTTTTATAGATTAGGTTGCGATAAAAAGGATAAATTATTGATAACAATTATTTTCCCTCACTTTTACCCATTGCTATAAGGATTCGCAGTTATAGGAGTTGAGTCTTCCCTATCTACTGAGTTGTATCTGTCAAAAGCATTCTCCTTAATCATCTTTGGTATCCTAAGCTTCTTTGCCTTTAAGATCACATCGCATGAAAGATTTAGCTTTTCTGCGTTGTGCTCTTCTCTCAAATCTTCAATCTACTGATTAAATCCTTTATATCCAAGATAGCTATTTTCCTCCCAGTAAGAGGGCTCATTCATTTCGTCATGGAAAATCTTATTGATATTTTACCTTTTCCTTCTTATCGATTTGCGAATAATTAATTTAAAGAGTTATAACTATATATTATAAGAATACGGTCTTGATCTTTTTTGTCATAGATCTCTCGATGCATCTTCATTTACTTTGCTAATTCTTGCTGCCTCTTGTTCTCTAACTCTTATTCAGCTTCTAGAACTTTTCTTTTGTCAAATATTCTATGGTATTAGTGGCTTCTCAGGCCATACTAGTCCTTTAATTCCTCTAAGATATAAAGCATTTAAACTATAGAGGACTATTCCTCTTTTGAGACTTCATAGTTGATTTGATTCAGATAGGAAGAATTGTTTAAGTAAATGGAATCCACTTAGCTTTGACTGTGATGGTGACTTCCCTTCTAGAAATTATTGTCTTGAATGCTTTTGCTTAAGACAGAATTGCGCCTTATGTTGTAACTGACCGATTATCTTTCACTTTAGGGCTCTTACAATCTCAGGAGATTTATCAAAGGCTTAGAAATCTTCTCTCGAATTCCAAGAGGGGCATAAACCTGAGGCTCAGAGTGTTTTTTACTTTGAAAAATTGCTTTTTGTAGTAGATTTTGCTAAATTGAAGAATTTTAGATTGCGTTGGTGAAAGTGTTAAACTTGTCAGATTAAGAATTTTAGTTTCTAGATTATTAATCCTTGAGTTGAGTAATATCGTAGGATCCTTTTAAGATAGCCAGATTATTGGCTCTATTTAACTGAGTCCGCATATGCATCCTCACTTTATCTCGAATATCATTAGGCAATTAGATATAATTTAGGGAAGTAAATTTGTAAAGCAGAGTAGCTACTGACTAACTAAGGTTAGATCCGGTGCGCAGATCAAATAAATTAAGACCATAGTCTTGAGATAATACTCTTTAATTGGATGATTCAAAAGTTGAAATGTCTATGCTTTGAGATTGTGAAGAGAATCTATCTCTTATTCGTTCACTCCTTTTAGGCTGTCTCACCAAGTAGTATTTTCCATTTTTCCCTTGTCTCATTAGCGGAGTTTTGTCTCTCTCAAAGTCCAAATCTTTTTCAGAGTAGGGGTTGTACTACTTGAATTCAATGTAGTTTTTGAAATGTTGCATGTAGTCTCATTTATTCAAAAAAATATGAACACTATAAACTAAGTCTTTATAAAGTTACACTTCCTTGTTGAAATCCTTTGAGAGATCATCATCAAATGTCTCAAGCTTTATGCAGTCTACCAACAGACTCCTAAGTTTTTGCTTGCTTTCAGTTGAATATGCTCTTGAAACATTTTAAGGACTCCCTTGGCTTTCTTAATTAGAATTTTTGCTTTCATTATTAAGAGCGATTCTCCGACTGAAATTTTGGTCTTAGTACGGGTCATATTCCTTTGTCCTATTATTACTTTTGCCATTCCAACTTGATCTCACTTGAATCTGTTTCGCAAGCTTTGGAAGGTTTTGATTTTCCCGGATAATTAGCTGTTGCTGTTTCTAATTATCCCTTAAGCTAGATTGAATTATTGTGTTTTGTTTCACTTTATCTTATTCAATGGTTTCTTTACTGTCCCGGCCTTTAAATTTAATTGAAATTGTGTTATTTAATTAATCCTATAATAAAGTTACAGCTTCTCTAGATTGATGATTGATAATTGATTGAATATACGTACATCTTTTGCTGAATGAGCCGTTTTGAAGATCATTTCCGCTGAAGATAAAGTTTTCAAAGTCATCATTAGCTGAGACAGCTTTCCATTTGTCTAGTTTGTTCTCTCCATTCTGGATCTGAGTGCTGAATAAATCCTTACTCGAATTAGAGTCAGCTTATGATTCTTCAAATTCCTCCTCCTCTCTATTTAATAAAATCCTAATTTTAATAGCTTGAATCTACTTTTGCTCTTACTCTTGCTCCAGTTTTATTACAAAATAAATCAATTTGCCCATTTAATTTGTCCAGTCTTTGATGAGTTTGAGTAGCTTGCTCTTGCGCATGTTTGAATTGGTTTGAGGGATATTTTAGAACGAACTTGAAAGACTGTCATCTTAAACATACTTGTGACTCACTTCACTGCTTTCATCAATACACTAAAGCGTTAAGTTGTTTTCTTCACCCCTGTATGCGGAGTTATTATCCGTAAGCCGCTGGCTTCCTTTGGAAGTCATTCTCTCGCTTAGATAAGAACGTAGTTTGGGGTTTTGAGGGAGCTTAGTTCACTCACTTCCCTTCATTATCTGTTTCACCTCAAACTATTTACACACATCTAAAAAGGTTATCACATTTTAATATGAATGAACTAAATGAACTCATTTCTGAACTAATTAAGCCCTACGCGATGCGCCTAAAGCTTTGCATTGTTAATCATTTCTTTATAATTTGCAATAAAAAACTCATAATTATCAATATCAAATTATCTTAACTCTTCTCTATTTGAGAATGCTAAAGAATAGTTTAATGCTTATAAAAATGTATAACCAATCTTAAATGGAAAGCAGTAGTTCAGAATAAAATTCTCTCCAGAGTGAATAAGAAGAACAGGAGAGTGAGCATACCACTCCAGATACCTCCATCATAAACTCTCCCCAGAAGAGAATATCATTTGCAGCCACTTAGTAGCATGATAAATTTAACTCGTCTGAGAAAAGGATCAAAAACTTGAATAGGATCAATCAAATAACTGGCCTCAGCTTCATGGATCGGACCAAAAATAAAAATAATGAGGCGAAGACCAAAATAAAGCTAGATCTTGATTCACTTTAATCTTCGGCTAAGAAAGTTAAGGATCAAATTAATCAGTTTAACATTGGTCAGAGGCAGTCGCATATTATAAACTAAAACGCACTGTTTCAAGGGTTGAGACAGAATAATCCTAGTAAAATTTTGTAGGCTGATCCTTTTGGTAGAGGGTCAGTGACATAGCGAATTTCTACAATAAACGAGAAATAGCTGCAAAATCGTCTTAACTTTGGGCTCTCAGATACTAAGAGTAAACCTCTCAAGCAAAAAGATATATATTCATTACCTTATTTTATTAAGCAATTTAGTTTTCGACAGTAAAAGAACTATGAAGAGATAGGGAAGAACCCCGAGAGCTAAAGAAGCGATAAGTTTAGCAGTCAAGATTTTAATTAAGGAGATACTGCGAAGATGAGTGAAGACTAGCTCAAGAGTCCTTAAAGCTTTGATGCAGCTGCAATTTAAGCTAGGAAGTATATTAGAAGAAAGACTATGCTCTAGTAGTAGGCCACAATTATGAGAGGAGGCTTCGACTAATAAGAAGATCAGTCCGATGAGAAAGATGGTGGAGCCAATTAAGGCGAATAGCATAGAAAATAGAACCCAAATACTATAGAATCAATTGGTAATGGTTTGCCCAAGGTATTTGAAAAATTTGATGAGATAAATCTCAGAGAGTAATGCAATGCTTTCAGAATAATTCTATAATAATGTTAAACATTTATGAGATTATATTTTCTTTCGTGCAGTTATAGAAAGAATTAAAGGAGCTAAAGATAGATAAGAGATAGAGACTTACGAATAAGGCGCTCAGATAAATAGAAAAGCAGCTGCTTGAGAAGTACAGATACGAGAGGTCTATTAAGTCATTCACGAATGAGATCATTTCTAAATTTATGAATTTTTTAATAGAAAATGAGGATGATGTCAAGTCAAAGCTTATATATGAGACTATATCAAGAACAAATGATACTGAGTATTTCAAATACATTAATGGAATCTAAGATAAGATGACTAACATAGAAGCTATCTTAATATCTTAAAGGATTAAATTATAATCTTACAATATACGAAAGATCCCTACAGCTATATGCTTCACAAAAATAGAAGGTTGCTCATTAAGCTTCTATCCCTTTAAGAGCGAAAGAAGAAAGAAATTTCTGAGCAAGGCAGGTTTGCCAAATAGCTTTTTAAGAATTTATTATACCTTATTTTATTCAAAAGTTAGAGCCAAGGCCGATTTTCTCATTTAGCACAGCATCAAACAGCAACAAGTATCAACAATATTGGGAAAGTCTTTATGCAACATCATCAAGACATGATTAAATTTATTTTTTATTTTCCCTGTATGATTAAAGCACAAGGCATGCGATAGAAGATGAAACTAGATCAGAGTCTCTCATCTCCTTATCATGTGTCAAGACGCATCCTCTCAAACCACTCTCAGACTTACAAACCTGTCGCTTCTTTTGGTGGTTCCACTACAAACATTAGGTCTGCCTTACTTTCTCAAGATCAAGGAGCTCCACAATCTGCTTTTGGAAAGAAGAAGTCTATTTTATTTTCATTAAAAATATGAGAAACTTTACTTTAAGCCTAGCTTGCAGACCAACAACATTGGAAGCACCAATTCCAACTACTATAAGCTAAGTTCAAATGGGCCTTTTGGGGAAACTCTTCAAGGGAAACTGAGTGGGCAGGAGAAGTTTGAGATTATCAAAGCTTCCTTATTGGATGACAAATTCACTCGAGTCAAGTCCCTCGCTAAAACTTTCTCCCAGTTTCAGATCTTAAGGCCCTTCACAGATACACTTTCTCTATATTTCCTTTTTCTCCTAATTATTTTTCTTCTTATAATACAGGAGTGTCTGAAATGAAAGACAATAAGGTTCAAGAGAAGTTAGCTCTGGCGGAGGCTTTTGAAAACGCTTAAAGTTAAAACCATAAGGAGCAGTAGTAGATTATACAGAATCTTAGCCCCAAAGAATCACATAACCTATAGTATGAAAGAGAAAGGGTGAGCGATGCATCCCCACCCTATTTAAAGTAATAGTAGTATTCAAAGAATATGTAGATCTAAAGCTATGAGCTTAACTCTCCACATCAAAAGAGAAATGAAGACATCACTATTTCAAAGTAGAATGAGTCCATAGACTACCTCAGTTCCATTGGAGAAATGAGTCCTCAAATTAAGGAGAAAAATTAACACCTTCAGCAAAGCATTTAAGGCTATCCTGAGTGCATTGCATAGCCATTAAACAAACAATTTTCCCATCAAAACACAGTTCTACTTTTTGAAGCAAATGACAAAAAGAAGAATGGAGAGCAAAATACGAAGATGAATATAATACCAAAAACTCAACTTAATATATAAAACTAAGCTTCCCCTTTTAACAAGAGAGCAGCTTCATCCACCAGTAATAGAACAATTTCAAGAAATAATAACTAGTAGATGTAATAGAAGGGGTAGACATATATAAGATAGAGCAATGAAATTTAATAGAAGCTTATCTAGAAAAATCCAGATATAACTCAATATCTAAATGCTCAGAGACAAACCAGAAACTCTAGTTAGCTTAAGACTACAAGGGATATCGGGAAATCTACAGTTCTAGGAAGCTCAAGTATGAAGCAGAGTAAAATCTTGGAGCGCTTAGGAAGCATTTAAGATTCATGCTAAGATATAATCAAGGATTCTAAATGTTATTGTGAAATAATTTCTTTTTCTGAGCAAAACTTGTAAACTCTGGAGTTCAATCGGCAAGCAAACAACATTATTGACTAGAAGCAATAGTAGTATTTCAACCTAATTGCTTCAACTTTGGAGGAAGAGGACCCTGCCTTGATAGAAGCCTACTACGAATTCAAAAAGAGGGAGGAAGACTTCGCTAAGATAGAGATCAAGAGAATTCTCTAGGATTGTGATAATTTTGAGCTAATACATAAATTTGAAAAGGGATTTCAAGATTAGTAGTTTGACTTTTCAGGAACAGCTTGAGATGGCTAAATGGGAGCATAGAAATCAGAGAAGGAAACGAAATAAGAGTAAAGACATACAGACCAGAATATCTCAAGAGCTCTCTTACAAACCAGTTTCAAACGATTGAATCTCTCTTAGTGAAAACATATAGAGAGCGAAAGTGGATAAACTAAATTGCTTTTGAGAGATAAAATAAGTTTGAATATTCGAGGTTTGAGTATGGATTAGAAGTAGTATAATCACTTAATATTTTGATTGCATATATCTATTTCTCTCTCTAACAATACTTTCGACATCTATATACGCTTTGACTAGAATGAGTTTAAGTGACGACGACAAGATGGAATACGGCCAAGAGGAAGAAGACGAGCAAGAACTCACCCACTAGCCAGCTCAGCCAAGTGAAGATGATGAAGAAGAGGAGGAGTAAGAGCTAACTCATGTTTAGCAACCCTCCAAAGGAAAAAGACAATCTGTGGAGGAATTTCAAATCGACACCTCAACCAAGAAGAATTCACAGGTCAGAAATGGTAGGGCCAACAGAAATGCCAACTAAAATGAGGACTCAGGTGATGATGGCATCCAAGAATAAGATGAGGAGTATGAGTAGGATGGACAAGATGAGGATCTTGACAATAATGAAGATCAAGATGAAGAGGAGGAGGAGGAAGAGGATGATGATGACAGGATTTCACTATCTAGGAAGGTGAAGAAGGAGTCAGAGTCTCCGCAAAAAGGTGGCCAGCCACAATAGTAGAGGAAATTAAGTAGAGCTAATAATAATCATTAAATTAAATAGAACTTATCCTCCCCAGCACCTTCCCCGCCCAAAGAACTCGCAAAATAACTCAAAGCAAAGCTCAGAATGGATAACAATCATCGCTTAAATGGAGAACTCAACACAATTGGTGAGAATATGGACGAAGAGAACACCTTAAAGTGTGAAGTTAAAGACATACAAGGGTTCAAGTGGTGCCTGGATTCAGTTAAGTTCCCAACCGGGCCTAAGAAAAATAAGGTAAGTTTTGAATGCGCATTTTCGCGGACTATCTCTCATTTTGAATTAATGATGAGATTATTATAATCTTAGGGAGATTATTATTTACAAAGACTGCAGCTAAAACCCTGTAATGTCTTCTTGTTCTTCAAATTTCAAAGTTTCTAACTCTTAATTATAGGATGTGCTGTTCTAGGCAACAATTACTGGTATCACCCTTAGTTCTAGCTCTCTCCAAGGGTGCATAATGACAAAGTGCATGCTGAAGAAAGCCTTCTTTGGAGAAAACTTTTTCGAAGTGAATGTTCGTGCACATCGCCATCGTCAACTTGACTTCAATGACCGCCAGAATTCTAGAGAAGCATTGATAGAGTTCTGCCTTCCCTTCCAAGAGTTAAAGTCTATAGTGGATGGGATGGTCGAGGACGAAGGAGTGATTTAAATCCAGTACCCTGTGAGCGATAATTACCTACAGATCAGTATCCCAGAGGA
>JAJKFJ010023886.1:0-41205 GCA_027382625.1 Tetmemena sp. SeJ-2015 | reverse complement strand
TCTCACACCTGAGCAGCTAGTCGTAAATATATTTCAGATTATTATAATAAAATGGCTTAGTGAAGTCTATAACGCGCTTCACTCGATTCACAGTTTTGTACGTTATGCCATTTCAACGATAGATGTTAGCTACAGTCTACGGAGAGATCTTGAGATAAGGAAACTATCTATGGAAGATCTTCGCGCACTACTCCAAACTGGTATGAGCTTAGTGGCGAAGAGTTTGAGGATCAATCAAATAATTGATGTGCACGAAACTTAGAAGTGCGATGAGGAACAGCTGCAACTCCTAATTTTCTCATCTGCAAAGCAACTTTCAAATGCGAGAGTATAGTGTGGCACTCTCAAAATTTTTGCGATGGAGTTGATGTTGAGAACTGGCTATTACTACTGATAAGGGTGACTACATCCATACCTTAGAGTCAAAATGAAACTGAGATAGGATGTGTAGTTATTTTTGAGTCTTTCTTATCATATTCTGGGGTTTTGGTGGTTTTTATTATCATCACTACCTTCCTTTTTGCTCTTCCTTACTCTTTTTTACTTTGTCTCAACCCTTTTAGTATTACGATTAAAGTTTAAAGTTTGATTCTAAGATAGCTAATTTGTAGTCGCCTGCGAATTTGTACCCTTCTTATCATCGAAATCTATGATGATGTGCTTGATCATTGGCTTACCCTTGACAAGTTTTATAGAGGCCTGAGCTGTGAGTTTCTACTACTGTATAATCTGGTGGCTTCTCGACTCGTATGCTGCAAGTGCTGCTAGACGCTCCTTCTTTGTGCTTCGTTCAATCTTCTTATCATCTAGCAGTTGATTGATTATGATATTGCTGAATTCTTGATATGCTTGTTGCCTGCTTATGCAGATTCTTTCTTTGAAGTGCTTGAAGCAACTGACTGCTTCCTCTCTTCCTTATTTTGAGAAGCATTTGAATCAACAGTGTCAGTATTTTGGGCAGAGTAAGGCACAGAGGAACGCGCAAATTAGTGCTGGTTTACGCAACGATTGTTGTCCTAGCTGTGCTGATTGCTATCAGTGAGACTGCTACCTGTTGTTTTATTGTTGTCTTCGAGCTGACAGCCTCCCATTTCTTTCCCATTTATTGGATCTTGAAACCGCTGCTCTTGGCAGCTTGCTTTAGCTGCTTTCTTTTGTTGTTCTAAAGTGTTCTCTTACTAAATTTGCATGGTTTTAATAAAATGGTAAAAATTTAATTTAATTCCTTAAAATAAATCTATTTAAAATATATAGATAAGGTTTATTAAAGGACTGGGGGTTTAATTTAAAATTCAAATTTAATTTAACATTAAGTACATAATGCTTGAAATGTATTTGAATAATTATAATTAAGCTTTCTTTTTATTTATTAAATGAGAAGAAGATTCGTTTTAATTAATTAATTTAATTTTTATTCATCAAAGTTCATTAAAGATAATTCTTATTCAAGGAATGGCGATTGGAGATTGCTGATTTCTATATCTTACAAGCTGATTAAGGTGAAGGAGAGCGAGAAGGACAACAAGGTTTGGGAGAAGAAGGAGGGAGACAATCAGAACGAGAAGATGGACGACCTCTTCGTCTAGTCTAGCTTACTTTTAGGCGATATTGAGAACCGTTTCCTAGTATTCTGCTCTCAGTAGACTCAGACTTTTCTCAACCAGCTTATGCAGATCTCCCATAATAGAAATTGCAGAACCTCCTTCACTCCACCGTAGTAGTAGATTGCAATTCCAAGAAGATATAAATTAAAATTAATTAGCACTTTATTTTGCTAGGATGATGTGATTGTGAATGCCATCATCCACAAGAGCCAAAACCAAAATGTGGACATCTTAATTGTTGTCTAGCTGCAGTGATTCTTTGAGAGGAAGATCCCTCTAGTTGCCAACGCATTACTCAAAGGAGAAGGCGGTATGCGTCTTTCTTGAGCACCTTACGCTGTCATGATAAAGTTAAGCTAATTTTTCGATTAACATATGCTTTTTAATTCAAAGCCTATGTCACCTATTACTGGTTGATGAAATGAAAATGCTATGGGCTGAGTAAGAGATTAACACTGAGAGGGACATCAAGCTGTAGGAAGCACTGAAGTCTGTTCCTCACTACGAGCAGATTGTAAAGAGATGGCAGAACGCCTCCAAGACGCGCCAGTGAATCAGTAAGAAGAAGAACTTCAATGAGAAGGTCAAGAAGGAGGCCAAGCAGAGTTGAGTAGGATCAAAAGGAGAAGGAAAAGGAAGAGGAGGAGAAGAAGAAGCAAGAGGCTGAATAGGAGGCTGAAGCACCCGCTGAAGAAAATAGGTAACCTCCTGCGGCAGTTGTTAAACCAAAAGAAATTCAAATTGACAATTCAACTAAGCCAGATACTATTGCTGCTGCTGCCTGGCTACTGGGTCTTCTGAGCCTGCTTTTGAAGAAGAGGAATGCTAGAGCTTCACAGAAAAAGCAGAACGAAAATCAAGTCTGATTAGAACCTTGAGAACGAGCTACAGAAGATCAATGAGAAGATCATTAAGAAGGCAGAGTTCTTTGCTAAGCTAGAAGAAAATTTGTCGCTTAATGTATCATTTAATTCTTCTTCAACTATATTGGTGTCTATCTCGTTAAAGACAGAACAAGAAGAAGGACTCTGCAAACTCTGCAAATGGCTAAGAAGTCCCAGTGCCAACCATCGACAGGAAGGACAGACTCTAGCATGGATACTGATGCAGACCTCCAGGGGAGCCATTAAGTACTTCGCCAACCAAAATTAGGAGATCTACAACTCTGTAGTCATGCCCATCCTCGCCTGCCTCTAAACTCCAATCAATATCTATAAAATTAAGAGTCAAGAGGGAGTCTTTTAAAATAAGACAAAGTCAGGGTTGGCCTGAAGATGCTAGGCTGGCTATTATCACTTGAGCTGCCCCAGTTCCACAAATACTACTTACTCTCTTGGTTCTTGTCTTCTTCATTTAGAGGACTTAGCTGTAGACCAATTCTTCCAGATCTTAAGAAGTGCAGTTTGCAATTTCAATGCCAGCCGAGTTTAAGCTTAAATTTAAACTAAATTCTCGCAAAATGAAAGTTGTTGGCAGAGACCATGTCTCTCTTAGAAACCTCGACCTGTTAAATTTCAACAATATCATGACTATATATTAACTTGACTTATTCATAACTTTTCACGAGAGCGATCAGATTGAACAATAAATAGAAGCGTTATTGGGGACACCCATAAAGCTGGAGGTAGTAGCTTGAAAGTACGACAAGAAATTTATCAAGGAGTTGAGTAAGTGTCCCTCTTGACATACTGTCGTATTATCAAGCTTTACAATAGAGTATCTATGAAGCTGAAGTAGAAGGGTGCAAGCATCCCCACTTTCGAGAAACCTCAGTCGGTAATTGATGAGAATGTAAATAATCATTTGCTTTGCTAAGCTTTCGAGAATATCTTAAAGGATTTCAATCACTGCATCAATATCATGAGGATGTTCAAGGGAATTATTGACTGGAGCATCTATGTCAAGTTGAGAAATTAGGATAGCTTGAATGCAGATGCCCGCAATGACTATGAAGATGAGCCACTAAGAGGAACTTCCCGCTCATGCTACTGAAGATGAAAAGAAAGATAGAGATAATCATCCTGCCGCTGAAGCCAAGGCATAGCCAGCTCCAGAGGAGGAGGAGAAGAAGGAAGAGTCAGCAGCTGAGAGTCAACCTATAGATGAATAAGCTGTAGAAGCTAAACCCGCAGATTGATCATCAGAAGAATAGAAGGCGGAGTAAGAGAATAAGGAAGGTGTTTATGATAACACAAAAGGGAAGGAAGAAGAGAACCTGGAAGAGAAGCAAGAAGCCATTACCAAGGAGTAAGAGGAGAGAGAGGAGAGAGAGAGATGAAGAGCAGATAAAAGAGATACTCTGAATCCTTCATCAATCGCCTACTCAGACGAGTTGAGATCTTCACAAGCATCGTCGCCAGCCCAACCCTCATACATTTTTTAATCCTGGCTTTTAATTTTAAGATTGTAAAAGTTAGTATAAGTCTCAAATGTTCAGAGAATAACTAACTCGTACCAATTTGAGTCCCTGCTAAACTTAATTATCCTTTCTTATCTCCTAATCAAGATAGTAATCCTTAATTAGGTGATCCAGAACCTCTTAAGATCGTATCCTTGGGAGGTATTCAAGGAGACATTCAAGATCATCTAACAAGACCCCCAAGTCACAGGCTTAAGAGATTCTAATCAAGGCTATTCCCAGTGTCAAGTTCAAGGAGTCACTCTTCCTCAATTTCTTCTGCAACTATCATTTAAGAGTCAAATATAAGATGTGGACCAAGACAGGTATTGAATGTAAATATAGCCTCCTTAACATTCTGTTTTCCGATTATACTCGGGAAACCGGGTGTTGCTCTTAAAACCAAAGTGATTAAAACCAGCACATAATGCTTTAATTCCGTATGTAATGGGTTTTCTGTATAGCTGAGGGATAATATTCAGTGACATTAGAGATACTTCTGCTGCTTAGGAATATTCTGGAGTGCGATGATAAGCACTCTAACTCCAGATCGAGGAGGTCCCTTTACAAATTAATTAAAAGCCTACAAAATATAACTCATAGTGGGTATTCTACTTTATAAGAAAGAGCAGGATGTGATATTGAGTTTGATCTAGGGTGGAGACTTCAACAGACTCCAAGCTAGCTCCTAAGCTTAAACCTAATAAGACCAAAATGTCATCATTATATCTCAAATACGATTACATGATCATCACAATTAATAATCAATTTTCTTTTGAATAATAAGCAGAGGCTCAACAGTGATTTAATTAAAAAGAATAGATAAGTAATGTCATTTCCATTTATTAATTCATAACAGCTGAGAGCGGATTTCATAATCTCTTCTATCTTCACTCATGCTACTCTTTTAGTGTTTCTTAAAACATAGAGGTAAGTAAAACACTTTTGCTTATTTTCTTATTTTGAACACATGATATGAGTTTAGCCCAATTTCACATAAAATAGTCCATCATTATTTTTAATTGGTGCGGTACATTATTTGAGCTCATAGAAAAGTTGGAACTTCAGTACGAAAGAGATACTTGCAATAGAGCTGAGATAATGAGGAAAGCTACAATAATCATCACAAGAGGATACTCGTAGTTTTTATTTCAGGTAAGCTAGCCAATACTTTAGTTTAAAATTAGCTTAAGGTCAAAGAGAGAGAAGGTAACATTATAGATCAGAGTTAAATATATCCTTAAACAATTTAAATCACAAGTCTAAAATAAAGAGAAATAGCAAAACACTACCGCAAAAACAAGTAAAATACAATAAGTTAGAGTGAGCAAATAAAATAATAAGGATACTTGTTTTTATATGTTCGCAATCACCTAAAAGTAATAGTTGCTTAACTTTTAATATAAATGATATTCTTTCCTAAGTTTTCTGCAATTATTGGGTTCTCATCTGGGTGGAAAGTCTCTTGCCACTTGACCATTAAAGAAAGAGCCGACCTGCTAAAGCTAAAGATCAAGAATCACATAACTTTCTCTTTTCCCCTTCTTTAGCCATTAATTCTTGCTTTTATCACCCAATCAGTGTTGAGGACTAGATAGTAGCTCTGTTCTACAAAGAGGGAGCAAATTAAAGGCAGGAGTTGATGCTGCTAAAAAAACTTGACCTGTTTCGCATAGCACATCCGGACAAATACGAAGTGGGAAGGCAGCTATTATGTCAGTTTTTAATGACCCAGATATCAAAAGTCACTTTATCAAGACACTGTAAAATCAACTCTCAACTGTGCAAAACTTAAAGTGCTCATCATCTGACTAGAAATATCTCATATCGTTTTAGTTTAATAAATGTTGACAGATACTGCAATATCCAAAGAGGATTCTTTAATTTGTAAGAAAGTGAGAAGTATGCAGTTGAAGAACTTGATAATGAAGAGCATAAACAGCATGACTACCATTACATGGAAAGTCTATAAAATTCAAGAAGCTGGCTTGCTTGAAGAAAAACTTCTTGCTCACATTTTCTCATATAGGAAAATCAGAAGAGTTACAGAGAGTGTATTAAAAGAAGTGTTTGATCTGAGTGTCAATTTGAAGAAGATTCCTTTGAAGTGGACAGAGATAAAATAGAAAAAGATAAAGCGCCTCACTTGAGAGAACGAAGTCTCACTTGTGCCAAACAAAAACAAGAACACGGCTCCTTAACAGAAAAAAATCGTTCTGTAAGCCAGTGATCCTGAGAGCAGCGAGTACATAATAGTTTTCATTCACCTGATTTCAGCTATCAATTTCCATAGCATAGCAGTGAAGTGAGTCTTAAACTATATTCTAGTTAAGAGGACCTCATTGACTTCCTAATTATAAATAGCTTCTCCCAAATATAGATTAATTAAATTTTTGACTTCACTAATGAATTGGATTCAGAGCTGGAGCCTAAGAAAATCATAAAGAAGAAGTATAATCTCATATCTTGTGATTGCTCAGAACTCCTTAAACTAGGCAACAAAGCTATCAGCACTCTACTAAATTCCCAAATTGTGTAATCAAAAAGGAAATTGTGAAGAAAGTTTATGAAAAGGAGGAAAAGTAGCGCACTACTAATTTACTCGATTGTGCTCTGCATCAGGAGACCTGACTTCGGGCATCTGCTGCGCCCACTACAGATGCCACTTCGGCAACTCACCAAGTTAGCCTAAAACTTGAAAGAGGGTTTGATGGACGATGTGCATCTCTAGACTGGATTGGAGAAGCACTTTCACAGATTCTAATTGCAATATTTATTTATTAATATCTTCACATGTTATTAAAATTCGGCAGAAGAATTCAGCAAGATGGTTAGACCAGATTGTTTTGAGCTTCAAGAGTCAAAGATGAAGAACGAAGAAAGTGGCAGGTAGAAAAGAAAGTCAAAAAAATAGAGACAATACAGTTCTTAATATAATATATATAAATATTTTAAGAAGAGAGCAGCTGAAGTAAAAGTTTGTTGAATAAGACAATAGATCAAGGCCAAACTTCAACAAGGGGCTGAGTAAAAGAAATTAATTAAAGACTCTGGCGATTCCTCAACAGAGAGCACATAAACACTCAGCTCAAACAGAAACTGGCTTCAGTTGTAGAAAGAGAAGAAATTGCTGAAAGATTAGCAAATAAAAGAGGTCTAAGTTTGCGAATAAAGAGGGGGGAGTCTGCATCGCACTCACATTGCCAAGACCGCACATATTTGTAGAGACAAGACATTTTTTAAATAAAAAATATATAGAATACTGCCCCTAAAGAAAAAATAGTAATTACTCTCATTTCAAAAAATAAATTATATGTACAATTGCCTAGTGTAAATGATAAAGCATAATGTTAATCAAGTATTATAGCTTGAATACGAATAGTAAATCGTGAGCTGTAAAAAGCTTATTTTAACGTCAGGGGATTTGCAAAATGCTTAGTTTATATTGTGAATTACTATTAGAGAATAACAACCAGAGTTATAATATACTTATTTAGTGATTTTTACTAATTTTACAAACTGAAATTGATTGAGAGACCAAAGCATAGTATTCTCATATTATTTTGAGTTATTCTTATTCTTATCATTTTACAAATGCTCTTGGCTACCTTCCTCAGATTTTGAGTCTGGTCTCTTCATCTTCGGCTTTTCACCTTCGCTTTCCAGATTTTACCATACTTTGCATATTTATCTCTTCAAGATCGCTTTAAATTTATCTATGTCTCTATGTTTTGACGCTTGATCAACTTGTGTTTCCCATGTCTGCTGATCTTCTGCTCCCTAACTAAATATATTTTTTTTGCCTAATGAATAAAAGAGAATAGGAAGACACAAGATCTCAAGTTTAAATGCAGTGCCTGAATGAAGGACGTAAAGAATTACTACCACCCCAAATCGCACCATCTTTATTTATAGGGCATTTTTTCAATAGTGTTCAGTAATCGGTATTTAATTAGCTCACAGCTCTACATTGAGAGAATGCCTGTTACACTTTTTACAGTACTAAAAATCTGCTCCACTGCATCATTAAAAGGAAATTTCGACTCTGGAGGCACCATTAGCTAAATGAGCTTTGACATGCCTGCACCAGTGATTTCTTATAATGACCAAAAGCTCTTTGCAGCCCTCGAAGCTGCAATACATGTGGAAGGAACAACAGTTTCTCACTAAGCATCCATTTAGTTAACATGACTTGTCCAGGCTCCTATTGGTTTAGTCATGTCGCTTTTGCTTTTTTATCTTCCCAAATTTTTTTTCTGCATATATTTTTTTTGAGTCTTGTGATTCTTTATCTAAATAAAACTACTTATTATTCTTGACTTGCTCTATCAGATTCTTAACTCTTTTTCCAACTCTTCAAATTCGCAATTCTCATATCCCTTCGCGCTCTGAGCATTTTTGTCTCGTCCTCGCTACTAGACTGCCTTCTTTGATATTTAGCTTATGCTGATAAAGTTCATGAGCTCTTAGCTAACATTTGAAGGGCTCTTGATTGTAGAAGCATTTTTCTATATTGATAACTATTTTGTGCGATATGGGGTGGTATTAATTGTCAAGGATCTACTAAGTAATTCTTCCCTGTATCTGCCACCAACATATTTTCAAAGGATTCTTTTCCCATACCAGTCAAGGCAACTGTATCTAGATAAGAGGGAAGAGGTAAAACCTATAGACTTAAAGAAGCCGCTGCTGGGGGAGGCTTTCCTAAGCCCGCAAATTATGGCTGAGCTCCTATATTTCAAAATTTCTTGTTGCTTGAGATAGAGTTCAAGATCAGCAAGGAAGGCTTTGGCGAAGTCTTTTCCCGTCTAGCTTTCTACTGTCGCCATATCAAGTGTTTAGGAGTTGAGGTCATAGGCAAGTTCATCAATGTAAAAGCAGCTGCAAATATCGTCAATATTATTGTAGGCCTGACCTTAACCATCTTGAAAATGATGTATCATTTTAAAAATGTTTCTTAGCTCACAATTTCGAATTCCCCTTTGTCAGTAAAGTATTCATGAACAAGAGCGAGTGTTAGAAGGTATCTCGACCTTGCATTTAGTAATCCTTTTATGAAGATAAAATGAGAGATGAGTGCAAGTAAAAAACTGAGGAAGCTCAGCCCCAAGAGATCTACAAGTATATCTCTGAATCAGTCTCTCTCCGGTAACTCCCAACCATTTTCTCACATATCCTTGTGTACTTAGAGAACTCATATGGACGCAAGTTAATGGCCACTCCTAGGCACTTGCAATCTTAAAGTCTTCTTTAAGATAGTTCTCAAGAATAAGAACAGCTTGATAGCCTCGTCGCTTCCTGGAGAGAACTTTAATGAAGCCTTCCTCTATTATCACTCTACTGGCTCCAAAACAAAGCTGAAAGAAATTAAGTCCATATTCTCTTAACCTTCTGTAATGAGGAGCCTCAATGCATTAGTTTCCTCTTGAACTTTTTCAGATTCGATATCCTAGAGAATGATTTCAAAACGATGTAAGAGAGGAAGATAAATTCTCCTAAAATATTTGGATCCTTCTCCACTGAAGAGAAATACTTGAAAGTAATGAACCAAAGCTTCCTGGCCTTCTTTATAGACCTGCTTATCGAAATTAGGGTAAGCCCCCGCTTGAGAATAAATATTATGCACCTGCTCTTTACCATATCCTGATCACACTAATTGTAATTTTTTAAGATGATTCTACTTCAGCCTACAGCTAAATGATCACTGCATCCTCAATTAGTTTAAGTTCCTTGATAAGAATTTTTAATTAACCGGAAATATATATCAATGATAATTTATTCATACACTCTCATTTTAAAATTTTAAGTAGCTGAAAACAAAAACATTGACTTCATTCTAAACTACTCCCTTCTAAAAGAAGTGACAACTGCAATCGACTATGACATAGGGGAATTGATGTGTAACAATTATTTGTATGAAAATTCTAGAATTTCATCTTACCATAAACGATCAAGGATAAGCAAATTTTTACACCAGTCTTAAAAATTCTGAGGGCATACTTTCAATCAAGACAAGAAAACTTGTGTTTAGCAGAAGAATCAATTTGTAAATTATGTTCATTGTCTAAAAAATGCTCAATGCTGCTGATGATGATAAATTTAAATTCATAAAGCATTGCATTCATCAATAGAACCTGGAAGATTACCAAAAAGAGCTCAAGTAATAGATGAGATGAATTCTCAGTTTTTATCATCCATAGATATAATTTCTCTTGCTTATAGTTGAGGCGAATCACTTTGCGTTTGAGTCAAAGATATTAGCTAAGTTTGAGAAGAAGGATGCGGAAAAGTTTACTTTAAAGTTTTATTAAAAAAACTGCTCTTAGTGAACACTTATTCTTGAATCAAATCTTCAAGTGCAAATAGAAAGAGCATCGACAACTATAACAACGAGCTTCATGGCGAATTAAAGAAATCGAAATTTACCTATCTGACTTGAATATCTTCAACCTTATTATGAAGAATAGAATTTTAGGAATAAATTAAAAATCGATTTACTTAATCAGTACTTGCTGATTTACTGGATAAGTAACTAAGTACATCCTATGTAATTATACATTTCAAAAAAAGCAAATTGTTGATGCATTTGGAGAAACCGCAAATACCAGACTTGGGCTAAACGGCGAAAGCAACACTCATCCCAAGGCTCTTCAATGAGTTTTCCCTACAGGTTCACATTCCTTCTCCCTTTATAATTATAAGGATTTATTTAGAGCTTGACAAATTAAGAGATCTGGCAGTGAATAAGTTGAGCATCAAAAGATTGATTAAATCAAAGGGAAAATAATTTAAGCCACATCAGGAAAATTCAATACCATATGATGACCGAGGAAAACAAGATATGGAGATAAGGGACATCTTGGGCTTTACATCGAATATAGCTATATGGCAGTCTTTGAAAAAGTTGATGATGAGGAGAAGATATTTGACATTTCTTCACTGAGAGTGGAAACTTTATGGAAGCATAAATAAGCTCCTCAAATAAATCTGCCTAGATAGTGACAGCAAGGTGATTCTAATTCCATTAAAGGAGCGACTAAAGGATCTTAGAGTTTGGTGCTCTAATACAAAGAACAAAGATTGGAGCTTTAAATTGCAGCTAAAAGACTGAGAAGAGGAGCTCTAGACTGCAGGTAGAAATGAACAAGGACTCAAGGGATAAGGAGGTCTTTTGAAGCTTTCCAAGATTTGTAAGTCAGTTAAATATGATCAAGACGTGACAAAGTTCGAGAAAATTTCGCTCTTGTTCTAGTCATGTGCTTGCAATTGACTATGATTGAGCTCTATGAGCTTGGGGTAACAACATTAATAAGAGATCTATTTACCAAGAAGACATCTAGGATGGAGTTTTCTAGCCTAAGAAGTTGAAGTTGCTTGCCATGGAAAACTTTAAAGCTATCAAGGTAGCTGCTGGCTTTGATCACTCTTTGGTACTGTTTGAAGACGAGTGCAGAGAAAGAAACTTGATTCAATCAGCCAGGTTAAGTAAAACTACTTTCAACGAGACATAACTTAGTCAAAGGGTGGGGACGAGAAGATATATAGTGAAGAATTTATTCAAAAATAAAGGGTTGTAAGAATGTAAATCAGGATGAGGTAAAACAGTGGTAGTTGAGTTGTCTGGAGAGAAAAAAATCTCTATAAATGATACATTACTTGTGCAGCGCTTTAATCTAACGTTAAAATATTAAAAAATTTATATTAGACATCATAAATAATAAAAAAATAGATCTCTCAAGCCGCCCAGCCTATACTATCGTGAAGTCACTGCCTTAAGATGCTTCAAAATAATGGACTTCTTCGCTGCCCATAGGACCTCACTTATAATTGCTAAGGGAGAGAAAGTGCCTATTGATATTCTCTATACTCATTAAATCATCAAATGAAACGAAACAAGAAATTATCTACTTTTACAAAGACTCAGAAAGCAAGTTTCTAACCGTTTCATAGAGTGAATATAAGATAAAGAAAGACACCTTGCAGAGCAAGGAATTGCCAGACCTAGAAGAGTTCTATGCAAACAAAGTATACTTTGAGAGAAAACTTAGAAAGTATACAAACTGATGTCACCAATTCCCTGACTTCACAAGAAATTAAGAGCCTTAGATACCGCTCTAGAAATAATATCAAAAGAAACTGATAGCTTGTAGATCTTCATGAGCAGATTTTTTTCTAATTAAAAAATCTACGTCATTAATCTTCTGCTCTACTACAGTATCAGTAAGCCACTAAAGCCAGATGTAGAGCTTCCTTCTCTTGACTCCTCTAAGCTCTACAAAGAGAATTCTGCCTATTGCCTAATCTTAGAGGTTGTTCTTGACCTCATCTTTAAAAGAAATGAAGCTTTAATGAAAAAAAACTAAGGCTTCTATTGATGAGAGCAACGAGTTTTTTTACCAAGTTCCCTAAGGATTTAGATGCTGAATTGATCAAGGAAGTTTACGAGTATGTAGATGTTAAAGAATTGCAGATGCTAATAGGGGAGACTTACTCCAAGATAGCAGATATGAGCTTCAAGGATCCCAAATTTAAGAAGGTCACAGAGGGAGTGAAGAGAAAGAGACTTGAGCAGTATCTCACCTTCAATCAGACCTTCTTGAGTCTGATGCCTTATATGCCCTTTGATGACTTTATAATATATCTATCTATAATTTCTAAATCTTTTCTTTTCAGAATTGTATACAAGGTAGAGATCATAATTCTTTTCAGTATGAAGAATAAATTCCTCTTCAACTATATTGCAGAACTTATCTTTAGAGGATACTAAAATGTTTTGAGCTGAGTTTTCCACAATAATTTACTTGAGATAGATATGATGCTGATTTATAATGATTTTTTGTGTTAAATTTGTTTTTTTTTAATATCAAAATCTGGGTTGTGGCAGCCAACCCTATTGTAAGAATAAAAGAGTAACGATTCTGTGAGAGTAGGAAGGTCGACCACAAAGGAGAGTAAATCATTTTGGGCAAATATTCCAAATCATCTGAGGTTAAGTCTAGACTGCAACATAAAAACCATAACAGACAGTAGAACCAACTTTGCAAAGCTTATAAGCTCATAAGTGAGGGCAGTAAAGACGTAGGTGGTCCCTACAGAGAGTAGTTCGCAAACATCTGCAATGAGCTTAAGTCAAGCGAGCTCCCCTTGCTCATTAAAACTCCCAACAACAAAAGCAATAATCGTGAGAATAGAGACTACTACATCCCAAACCCAGCCTCTAGCAATCCCATTCACTTGGAGATGCTAAGTTTAACTGAACTTTAATAGGCGCGCTATCAGAATCATATGTCCTCTGTAGTACCACTTCCAACCCATCTTCTAGAAGTAGGTTCTCAATGACCAGACCAATATGAAAGCCGAGAAGGGCTTCGACAACTTCGCATGGTAGATTATAGAAAACCACAATAAGAAGTAAATCAAACTCTCTGACAAGGATTTTGGGACTCAGCCGGATCACAATTTTAAAACTTGCCTCCTCTAAAATGACTCTGAAGTTGAACTCAAGAGTGGTGATAGAAAAAATCAGTAACAAAAGAAAATCTTCAGGAGTTCATCAACTTGATAATTAAGAAACTATTCGACGATTATGCGAACCAGATCTAAGACTTGAGAGAGGGCATTGACTCCATTCTTTCGCTCTATAATTTTAATATTTATACAGCTGAGGAGTTAGAGATCAGAGCTTGCGGAGATAAGGTGCTCGATATTAAGAAGCTTAATAAGATCATTGAATACTATCTGTGTATTGCAAATTGTAGCTCAAATCTTTGGATAATTTAGCAAGAGGAGAATAAGTTTTTGCAAAGATTCTGGAGAGTGTGTCTGAGTTAACAGAGCACTGGCAGCATTTGAACTTGTGAGGAAGATCTAGACTCTCCTCAGATACCTCCAAAGTAAGAGACAACCACAATAAATATCTTGCTTCAGGCAAGAAAGACTTGGGCTTCCCTTCTAGGGCTCGCACTTGGCAGGTCGTTCTTATGAGTTTCTTCTAACATTTATGATACAGTTTCTTCCAACTAGATTTATCCCCATACTCCACAGATGAAATTTTCAAGAAGAAGCTTTTGACTGTAATTGATATAACTCCCATATCTTTTTAATGAATGGGTAGTAATTATTGCAATTACTATGTGCGGAGAAATAGATAGGCACAGATGGAAAAGCAGAAAACATCTGCAACGATAATGATGACGAGGGAAGATCATTCTAATCCGCATCAGTCCATGCTTTGGGATGAAGTCTGGACCCCGTTGCTGCTTTTGAAAAGCTAAAATACAAAATTTAATTATTTCTCAAACCAAAACTTTAATAACTCAAAATATTTTTTATCTTAACTTTAAGAAAGTACATAGTATTTATTGAATAAGCTCGTAGGAGGCCACGGTAATGAACCAGCACAAGTTCCTGGAGAAGTCGCCGAAATACATAAGCAAATATTTTTTTTTTTAATTTAATAATACGTTTTGTCCTTGTCGCTTATATCCATCTTCTCTTTGTACTTTTTGAAGATGGTATTTAATTGGCTGATCTTAGAAACTATGCCAACATTTGACTGTTAAACTACAGGCAGCAACTATAACTTAAGTTAAAGACTGGGAACGTGCTAATGTAAAGAGTCTTTAACTGGAATAGCTAATCTATGAAAAGGGAGCACTTCGCATACTGATCAGTGACACCAGACCAAGTTTTGTCAGTTTTACTCTAGAAAGTGGTTTAGAGTAAGGTATTTATGGTCTTGAGTTGAATGACTATCTCTATTGACACAAAGGCAAATATCTAATTAACTAAAGTATCGAAGTCCTTGAGTCTGCTTTTGTATCTCTCGTCGCGCTCGGAAACTTAGAAGGTCGAGATCGTCTCAGCTTGTACGCAACATTGCACCAGCAACTGATCTGAGATACTCTTAAGCAGCTTGTTACTTGAGTTTACAAGAGTATATGAATAAAGCGAGCTTATTAAATATGTTACTCTACTTTACTTTGATGAAGGAGCAAGCTTGAGGCTTTCGGAGTCAAGCAAAGCGTTATCAATGATTATATCCTTGCTCTTAATCTCGCAGCACTGACACAGTATTTATAAGCTCTCTCTCTTCACTCTCCCAAATAGAATCTTCTTTGCGTTTGCGAGGAAGTTGAGGGAGATGCCGGAGTTCTCTGCTTGCTTTTCGTTCTGATCTCCTTCTAGCTTTGGGGCAGGCTTGAGATCATCTTGTAATTGTAGGTGTAATGAGGTTGATAGAGGCCGATAAAATGCTCGGGCACGTTTTGGAAATCACTTATCCATTTTATCTTTTGATATAAAATAAAATGTTGAAGTTTAGATCTCTTCCCAAAGAGACTTCATGTCCTCTTTGAGAAATCCATCATCAAAATCCTGAGGCTTGCTCTCATCGATGATAGTTTTTATGCAGTTCTTATAAGTTTTAAAAGTTAATACAAAAGTCTTATTATTAAATGTGCTAATGAAAACCTAGTAGTGCTCCTCCTCGATAAGGTCGGGAAGTGAGATAGAGCAGAAGCTCATAGCTTAGAAGTTGGCTTTAAAAATTCAAAGCACAAAAGCTATACAAGTTGAGAGAATTAGCTGTAGTCTTTTACGAATATATGAGTGCAGTTTTAACTTGAAAATTCTCATAAATTATCTCTACACAGATAATCAATCATAAAGAGCGTTTGAAGAGGCTTATTCAGCAATAGTTAGAAGAGAGTGTGCGTGAGGGAAGTAGAATTGGGGAATATAAAGAAGCTCATCATGTGCATTCATTGACAGAGGAGCTCTTGCTTTGGGATCTTACTTCCTCAAGTTTCATCTCGAACTATTGACACGCCTTGTCTATGTACCTTAGGATCAAGGTGTTAATTAGCTTGGGGAGATTTTCATCTGATTTAAGAATTTGGGTGGTGACGTTTTTCATAATCCTTAGATAAGGTGAAGCTTGTGGGGTGCTACTGCTTTCTACCATCAAGAGGAGAATCTCCAAAGACTTCAGAATTTAAGGTGCTCAATCTGTTCTGTAAGAAGTTTCTTTCTGAAACCCCCCCCTTCAATCAAATCTGGTTTGAAATGTGCTATGCGCAATAAATTAATGTTGCAAGGAGATCTCTCGTTTATTCAGGCAGCTTATTTGCATTAAGACTTATACCAGGCGCAAACAAGTAGTCTCCTTGTCTAAGCTGCTCTCAGTTTTCCTAAATCTAGATAGCTATCAACTATCTGAGGTAGACTTCTGGCCTAGTTGTCGACCTGGCAGTGACTTCCAAGGAGTTAGAGTGGGCCAAAGAGTCACTAACAAAGACCAGGAAATCTTGAAAGCGGTTGGATTTTGCAAGGACTATATCGCTAGTGAAGAAGCAGAGAAAAAGAGCTAGGATGCTCCATATAGTCACGAGGGACCATAAAATTTGATGCCCTAGAGGGAGAAGATTAAAGTTTTGGAGTTGGATGATGAACAAGTCTGATGCATCATAGTTCAGTAACTCATAAGCAGTAAAATGAGGAATGAAATTAGTCAATGAGCTTTCACTAGAAGATAAAGAAGTTTACTGCCATAAATTTCCTACTGTAATTGAACTTGGCTAGATTAAGCAAAGAGGGAATGAGTATCTCTCAACATTTGAGAAAAATATATATGAATCTTAAAATTAGAGATTAAACTGTGCATATAAGAATGGGTAGCTACCTCAATCTTGATCTCAAGTTTGTTAAAAAAAAGTTTGTTCAAGGAAGCAACAACAATAACCTCAAAAGCTTCAATGGCAATGCTAATCGAATAGCTGAGCATCCTAGGCTATCATATTAGAAAGAAGGCTCTCGAGTCATCGGAATCTCTTGATTGAAGGTGCCTGTATATACATCAGAGAAAATAAATATATTGCTTTCAAAGGTCTCCAGCCAGGCTCTCCTGATATAGTTACCTATTCGATCTATAAATATCCTCTTAAAATATATTTCAAAAGTGCTAAGAGGCAACGACTTGAAGGATCTCTCACTTAGTTCGGCACTTTTTCAAGTGTTGATGCTTCAATTGTGGAAAGCAGCCTCTTTAACTCTGGCCCTGAAAAGGCTTTCTCGGTTATCATCAATTTCAAAGATTTCAGAAGTCTGTGAGGAGATAAAACATTCTAGACCTCTACCATTAGATGTTAAAAATTTCGCAGCACTTCCCTCAGCAGTTTGATGGTCAATATGAAAAAATAGTGATTGAGATATAGTTGAGGACTATAAGCAAGTTATGTGGCCTTCTCTAATTTAATTTCCTAAGAAGATAAAGCTTGGAAAGAGTGGATTTATAAACACCGAAATAAGCAAACTACTTTAATCAGTTGGGGGTGCTATGAAGAGTTGGAAGTGATAGTAATCTAAAGGTCAAGGTCTAAATATAGAAACTTATTGTCAAGAGTCTAAATTTCAAAAATGTGAGTGATTTTGAATAGAAGCAGAAGGAACTCATTTAAATGAATAATGCAACGCACTTTAAGCTAAGCTAAGAAGAGTCAGAGTTTATCTAAAATAGATATGAAAACAATAAAACTGAGATAAAGATAGATACTAGTGCACGATCTGCAAAAATTTTACTCATTCTTAGAGTAAGGAGGAAATTTAGCCTTTAGACATTAGGAGCAACAATAATGCTTGGCAAAGAGTCGAAGAAATTATAAATAAATAGATACTTCTTTACTTTCTTTAAAGCTTTTCACCTTAGCTAAGAAACCAGACTCGTGTCAAGGTTGTGCTAATATGCCAGCAGATAGATTTGAAGGGAGTTGCAACCAGGCACAGATTTAGGAGCTTCCCTTTAGCGATAGTAGAGTCTTTTGAGAATCCAATATTTTATAGAAAATTTTTTGTTTTTGATAATCTGCTCCTTTTTGAATAGTTTAATATTTAAAAATAAAATCGTTATATTTTTAAATAAATAAATTCTTTTTGAAAAAAAATAATTTAGCTTAAATTATTGGAGTAAATAGCAAGAATAAATTAATTAGTTAAAATTGAATTATTGGAAGTGTAATAAAATTTAATCTTACAAATGAAGAGCATAGCAAAAGCAAAGATAGATAATCTAGAGCATCTGATTGGACTCATTTACAAGAAGAGAGTCTGCAAAGCATTGATCGATGCAGTGCCAGCGTCAGAGTAGGAGTCTAACCTATTATAACTGTGAAAGAAAAATGATTAGAGATAGTCGAAGTAGTCTTAAACAGGGTTTTATTTAAATGAATAGAATAATATACAAGGCGATAAGCTTGCTCTTTCATGTCATATATTTTGAGATTAAGTTTCTTCCAACATCTGACTCTTTTTGAAGGAGGTTATATGCAGGTAGCTGGATTTAAGGGCGTACATCGTTCTTGAGGAACGCCATCTCATCTGTGGATAGACTCCTTCTGATAAAATATCGCAGGATATTACTGCAGGGGTATCCTTTCTGAATTTTTAGCCATAATTTTAATATGGAGAAAGCATCAATGTGCCTTTGTATAAAACTTTGATCTAATTTATTTAATCAATTTTCAATCCCATTCTTATTCTGTCTTGCGTAGATATCCTTGCAGAGATCTTAAATTTCCTTATGCAATGAAATTTGTTGCGGAAAGTATCGAGAGTTTGTCTAGGCTTTATTTCTTGAGAATCTCTTTGCATCGCTCTCGCTGCATCTCTACTGCTTTGTAAGAGAGAATCTCTCCTTCATCATTCTTCTTCACTGAATGAACTATCTCAAACTGACTTGCGAACCTGAGTAGCTATGGCTTGATGTTAACCCTGGCCAGGACTATCAGAAGCCCTTTGTCACATGCCGCATGAAGTAAAATGAATTGCTGTGGGCGAGGTCCTAAAGTCCAACCAACCTTCTTATTCAGGCAAAGAAAGAGCAATCAAAATATATCATTTTTACTTATTAGAAAATTATTGTTTGCTTTCTTTCTATTCTCAAGTCTTTTGTGCCTTCCTTCTGAGAATCTTTTAATCTATTTGACTCAAGTTTAAATAACACGTGCCAAGATTTTTGAAGTAAGAATTATTGCTTTAGTGCATTTGGATGTTAGTTTTATGAGTTGGATTGAACTAATATAGTGAAATCATTATCTTTCCTCTCGTTCATTCAAAAATATAAGGGAAAATAATTTTTATGATTTACCTTTTACATCCAGAGTTCTTGAAAAAGTTTTTTTTTATTGCCCCGCAAATATGAACTGTGAAAATCAAAGATAGTGAAGGATGTAAAGTTTCTTACCTAAATGTATCAGTACCTAATATTTTTCAGTTTATTTATGAACAATGCACTCTCAATAATTTATTCGTATTTATCCCATATTGAAGTACCTAACTCAGTATGCAAATTTGCTTAGCCTGAAGTTCGTGGTCAGATCGCTTTGGCGATCAAAAGACTAATTAGCAATCGAGCATCGTGCCTCTTGCTTCATCTTTATCAGTGAGATGGAATAATCTTCTACTATGTCAACTGTCTGTTGTTTCTTAGATAAGAGAATCTCTGAATTTCTGTTCTAAATTTGGCTATCGGCCTCGATTCATTGTTATTTTGCTACCAGCTTGCTCATTTTCTCTTGTTGCCCTACTTTCTGAGATCGCATTAGTGATGTCATCTTTGTCATATTAGTAGAGGGTACTCCTTCAGTTTCAATGAGTACGAGATATCCCCATATGTTTTTGAGTCCCCAATCGTGAGATCTTAAGGCTTTGTAATCTGTGATCGGGCTTGAGATGGTGCCATCTCTGTGGTATGATTCAATATCTGACATGTTTTGAATCTGAAGACATAGCTCAGCTTTGGTGAAAGACTTTTTTCATTCGGCTGCCTTTGGATTACTTGGACTAATTCTCTAGAGTATCAAGCTTCTTTTCTGCCCCCATTATATCTCCGCTTAAATAGCATGATTAACCCGATGACGTGTACTCCCACAAGTGCTCTTCATCCTACATCTTTCCTTCTTTCTTAATTCAAATTTAATAAAGTTGAGAATTTAATTAAAAAGTTAAGTAAATTATATTTTTAAATTAAAATGGAATAAAATTGTTACAATTGAAGAGTTTGCAAATATTTACTACATCATTCGATTTAAAATTCCTTGAACTTTCCATATTGCAACTTTTGTGTGAAAGATCTTGGTCAAGTGTTAAAAGCGACGCAAGTTGTGGTGGTTTCAAAGATTTGAGTTATTGCTAGAATCATATCTTGCTGCTGAGAAGTGTGAAGATAATAAAAGCAAAAAAATCAGATAAATTTTTGAAAGTCTATCGAAAAAGCTGCAGATCGAGGGATCTTTTATCGATTTTAACTACCACGAAATCGCAAATTTCTATTTATTATTTTTAGAAAATCACGGATATTAATATAATTTTATATTATAATTCCAGATGAAGAATGGAATTAAGACTTGTTTTAATTTTTTAAAGATATTTAATTTGGTGATCGATTTGTTTTATTTGAAAATTAAATAAGTGATTAAAAATTAAAATTTTGTAACTAAGTTAATAAATAAAACTATATTCACAATGATTTGTGACTAATTTAATAACAGATTCACAGATTTTGAATTAATTGTCTCACACCTATAGCTCTCTCAAAAAATTAATTGTAATTTACTAACTCAATATCTATCTTGGTTGAATCGATTTACTAAATGATAACTTATCTACTTTGTTTAGATGTTTATAACGAGACTGCTATTTAATTGTTTAGTCTAGATAATTCAAAAAGAGAGGATATGAGTCATGGAGATTAATGAAATTTCTTTTAAGATAACACTCAAGAGCTGGGAAGGTGATTCCGATCTATCTAGTCATGGCATCTTTGTCTTCCTGACTTTGGTTATTTAGTTCCTCCTGGCCTCCTTTCTTTCTGCAGAGAACTACTGCCTCCTTCTCATAGAGAACGTCAACCGCGACTATCTCTGCCAAATCCTAAGTGCTGGTAAGAAACTTCTTCGGATGAATTATCTCAAGTTGGTAGGTACGACAAGCACTATGTGAAGAGATTTTAGATTAGATTAGGCGAGGATTTAGAAGTGCAAGCTCACTCCAAAAATTTCAGCGAGAATGTCAAGCCTTCTACCAGTCACTACTTTTCAACGTCGTTAACTCTTTAATAGAATAGAATTGAATAGAATTAGAGGAATTAAGCACCCCACCAGTGTAGAAAAATAGATTTTTATATCACCCACTAAAACAAGCTCATAACTAGTGTAACCGGTCCCTCATGTTACTTGCAAACTAATGACGAACTCTTTACATAAATATTATCAATAGCAAGTGATAAAGGCTTTCTATGAGGCTCGCAATTGATTGTTGAGACAGGATGAAAAGCTCAACTAGATCTTATTTTCGTGCAAAGGTTCAAGCATTAGACTCTTGCTCAACATTTTCTGTCTCAGAAAAAAATTTAGAGAAGCAAGGTCGAACAATCTAGCTTCTGAAAGCTGACAGGCAAGATATTTAAGGCAAGAAAACCTAAGGAAGCTCATCAAAAAATGATATTGTTCTCAGAGTACTGAGGGCACTTGTCACCATCAGCATATTAAGGCAAGCCCGTAAGACTTTTCTTTATTGAGTAAAACATGGTTGGCCTCTGGAAGACAGATCAATAGGGGATAATAAGTGCTTAAAATATTATTTTAACTATTAATTCGCAAAATAATTCAGAATCCTTCTGTAGGATGGGAAGAGACGTGGTAATTCAAGTATGCAAGAAGAAGACATGAATCTCTGACTTGGTCTCTTATTCGTGGCTTCTTTTTGACAGGGCGAAGCTTGATGCGTTTTAACTTTAACTTCGCGATAGTGAAGTAGATCTTGATGGAGTTAATCTCAGTGGAATAGGTGGGTGTGAAGATTAATACAATGTCAAGCTTCTCAAAAAGGCTCACTGCCTTGCTGCTTTTGTGGACATCAGAGAGGCTAAGTAGGTAATCGTAAACTTCTCCGCATTAACTAAGCGCTCATAGATGTTTAAGAGAACCCTACCATGTCTGCAAATATAGGGGCCAAAACTACCAGGATCTGGCCTTGCTTAAGCTTATTAGGGACCAGGATGTTGTCACGAGGCTCGCCGATGTTAAATCTCTGATTCGTAAAGAAAGTAATCATCGCCTCGTCAAGGAATAGCACCGAGCGCTACGCCACCACTGCCACTTCGATTTCTCAGACCATCGCTGTTGTGAGTTTTGGTATCTTGTTCGAGAGATAATTTGACAGAAGACTCTTCAAAACGAAGCTCTTTCACTTAATCCTGCTCTCGCGATAGATGCATCTGATACACCTCACAGAATTCTGAAACTCCGGGAACCTATTGTGTATTAGGTCACAGCGCTGGCGAGTGTAAGGCCGCTCTTAGCTTGTAGGGTCTCCTGAAATTTCATGTGATGGCTTATCTCGTCCATGAGTAAGCAGCTTCTTGCTCAAGGCTTAGGCATTCTGTGCCTATTGATGAAGTATTGTAGATTTGGAATTGATTTTAAAAATTAGAGATGTTTTTAATTATTCGTTAGAGTGCGTTAAATACCCCAACATTAACTAAATATATAATAGTTTAAAATTGGAGTATTAATGTGTAACAGAATGGAGTTTAAAATTAAAAGTCAGTGGATTAAAAACTTTTGGAATAATTGAATAATGGAATTATAGCATAATAGAATAAATTATTCTTTTATTCTGTTTTTCGGTGAAGAATAAAATGAGTTCCATCCGTAGTGCACATAGTCTCTGTATCCGTAAGCTTTATCATCTTTCTATTCTCCTTCATAGATATCTCCATCTGCATGAGTACTCCGCCCTAGTCCCAGTAGTAGCCAATGTAGGTGCCCAGGGTGTGCCCCATGGTGAGTCGGGGGTACCCCCAAAGGGGAGGGGGTTCGAACCCCTCAGGTGACCTCTCCAACTGGTCCCTCAATGTTATGCCACTGCTACTTAGTCTCTCATGGCTCTGATCACTAACACTGTTCTCCTTCACTCAACTTGGCCCTCTTCACTTGACTAACCTGTACTCACAGAAAAACTCCCTCCGGTCACCTGAGGGGTTCGAACCCCCTCCCCTTTGGGGGTACCCCCGACTCACCATAGGGCACACCCTGGGCACCTACATTGGCTACTACTGGGACTAGGGCGGAGTACTCATGCAGATGGAGATATTTATGATGGCTAATGGAAAGATGACAAAGCAAATGGCTATGGTGTTTATACTCGACATGTCTAATCTCAAACCCCTTAAATCTTACTCTTGGTCAGGTGGTCAGGTATTCCAACTTCTTTAATCGTACTGATGGTCAGGTGGTCAGGTCTTTAATTTTAAACTCCATTCTGTTACACTCTAATACTTTAATTTCTAACTCTTATATATTTAATTCAGGCGGGGGGTATTTAATGTACTCCAACGAATTATTTAAAACATCTCTAATTTTTAAAATCAATTCTAAATCTATAATATTCTCTCATAAGTAGCCGTATGAGCAAGCTGCTCACAGCGTTGAGGCATTCGGAGTCTTAAGGAAAGATAAAGGCCCCCAGGATGCAACCAATAGTCGTGGACTTGCAGATTTGGCATAAATGCTTTAATCATCGCCGATGTATAGTAGTCTTGGCAGCCTGTGAACGAATTAAAGCGTCTATTATAGGCTTAAATATGATATATGATGGATGTCAATCAAAATATAATAAAATAGAGTTCTTGAACAAAGTGCTATAGATTAAATTAGTGATAGTTTTAAAGCATTATGATTTTTAATTTAATGAGGTAGCCATCTACAACAAGATCATCGCCAAGATCATGAACACCACGACCTCAGTCTGAGTTATAGCTTTTGTTTCCGTGCTTTGAGCGGTTATCTGTCAAGTATGAGAGTAGGATTCTTTAGAAAGTTGTAGACTGTAAGGGCTCTTCATGTTCTTGGTGTTGTTCCAAAATATACAAATCCAAGGAATCATTTGTAATTCTTTTATCTTTCAGGAGAAGTTGAGATTCTGCTAATAGGGAGGGATGTCTTACATGT
The DNA here is from genome assembly GCA_027382625.1 of Tetmemena sp. SeJ-2015. Classification (NCBI taxonomy): domain Eukaryota; phylum Ciliophora; class Spirotrichea; order Sporadotrichida; family Oxytrichidae; genus Tetmemena; species Tetmemena sp. SeJ-2015. The sequence goes on along the minus strand of JAJKFJ010023886.1, from coordinate 17,197 downwards.
CATGGACGTTTGCCTCCTCGGCTTTCACATGTAAGTTCTAGAAGCCATTGTTAATGAAGTAGTAGAAGTAGTAGTTGATGTCATTGTTGCTGTTATAGACATTTAATTAAGAGTTAATTTAAAGCCTAATATTTTATTAATAATAGAACAAGGACTGAATCTGCATGCATTTCTATGTTATATCAATATATGATCATGATATAATTAATTTATCTTCTTTATTCTCATAAAATTTTGCTCAATTATATTCATAGATATTCAAGTGAAAAGAGAAAAATGAAATTCTTAATATTTATAAAATGGCATTTCTTGGACATAAAATATTCAATTTTTTATTTATGGTCTATCTTTGAATGCTTGAAATCGTTTTAAATTATTCATTTAAATTTAAAATATGATATTCATTCTAGTTCCCCCTTCACAGAAATTTTATTAAATTATATGCTGCTGCCTTAATGATCGAAGACAAAATACTTTAAGAAATGATTACATTAATGCCAATTAAGATAACTTAAGAGAAATTGCAAAATTGATTGCTCTCTTAAACAGAGAGAACGAGTTCAACTAATATAGTAGGAATTTTAATTAAAATCGGTGATTGGTTAAAATAATAAATGGAGAGTTGCAAAATGGTGACAGTTGAAATCGTAGATTCAGCCCCTGATCTGCAGCTTGTTCGATAGCTTATCAAAAATTAATATGAGTTTCTTCTTTCATCATCTTCGTAGCACCTCTCAGGAGCGAGATATGACTCGCGCATTCTTCTTCATCCTCATCATCATCTTCATAAAAACTTGTGTCATTTATAGCTCTTGACTGAGCACTCCCACACAAAAGTTGCAAGGATGAAAAGTTCTTAGAATTTCTTGCTGAATCGAATGGTATAATTATTATTTAAATCTGAGATACTCAACTGCCGCTGATTTCTTTCATTTTAAATTAATATATAATTTATTTCTCTTTTTTATTAAATTCTCAGCTATATTAGCTTAAATTTTATGAATATTTATTACATCATTTCTAGCTTTTATTAGACTTACCCTTATATTCAACTTATAGTTATGTTGGTGAGATTGCATAACTAAATACAAGTTAGTGAGCTTTCACCTATTATTATTCTGTTCTGGTGAGTTTAGTTTTTGGAAAAATCTGAGTACACTTAGATTTTAATGGGTCAATAACAAAAATGATTTAATTTGCTGCTTTTTATAATATTTAATACCTGATCACAGTCACTAAGGTCACCCCAACTGCCAGACTCTCTAAATACTCTGAGATCGAGCTATCGCAACAGCTTGATTATCGTACACTTGTCATTCCGAACACCCGCTCTTAGGGAAGACTTCGCTTTTTCCCTGGCTCGAGGCTTTTGAGTTTACTTGCTCTTATTTTTTCAGACAGAGGTTTGCAGCACCTCTAACTGCTCCCACTATCAAAGCACGCCCTCTTTTCTACAATGTTTAGCATACCCTCTAACTCTACTTTTTCAGGCTCCTCCGAGATTGGTGAGATGCACTGCCAGTGCTTCCTTCAGTTCCCGCCCATCCACTGCACTCGTTCCATGCAGAGTAAGGTTCCAGACTTCTTGGAAAGCTTACGGAAGTCTCAAAGCAGTGACCTTCGCCTGCAATATCTTGTATTGAAAGCTCAATTTAACTTATCTTGCTATTGTAGTATGATTTCTAATATTACTTTTTAAAAATTTAATATATGACGCTTGAGTTTGATCTACAAAGATTGTCTTAGGTCTTTGCGTTAGGTTTCTTGTCCATCTTATTTCATTGAAAGATAAATTAATAAATCAAAGTCAATTCATGTGATCTTAATAATTTTATTTTTGATATTTATGGAACAAGACTAACGATTAACTAAAACCTATGCAACTTATAGTGAAAATTTAAAGTTGCTGTGATTTCACTTATCAAAATCATTTGGGAATCACTTAAGGTGCTTTTCTAAGCAATCGACTCTCTCTCTTTAAGCTTTTGGCTATAATATAAAAATGATATTAACCAATTAATAATAACTTATTAAAATGATAAAGCTTGACCCTCTCTTAAGATTAAGGATTTGAATTAGTCTCATATGGTTTATGTCTTCAATACTCCTGCAATTTTAAACAAAGATTAAACTAAGCGCAGAAAGAATTAAAGATTCGCTCTTAAAATTCGTGATAATTGTTAAAGAATTTGTCACAAAGGAATCACTCATCAAATTCGTAAGCTTGGAGCAAACAAATTTTCCCGTAGGAGAATTGAAAAACGAATATTTATTTAAATGTTACCAATTAGATTTAATAATTACTTGTAAATTTGAGAAACTTATTTTAAGTTTTAAATTGCATTATTTTATTTTTTTTTAAAATAAACTTAGCCTCAGTCTAATCTGCCATCAAACTTTAATGTAAGAAAATTAAACGATTTTGGGGAAGCAAGTAATTACGAATAAAATATCAGAAGTCATTATATCTCCAACTGTTTTCTTATATCTTACAATATATAATGTCATGTTAATTTAATATCTTGGGTTACCAATTAGAACAAAGACAATTATTTTTTAAAGTACTCATAAAATTAATGATAGGCTAATATATCCCCATCAAATTTGTTATAAAAAAAAATATATTATAAATAATAAAAATAAAAATTAGATTTAAATAAAAAACAGTTAAGAGAGATATTATATCTTAAAAATGTTTAAACATCATTAGGGTCTTATTGATTTATTTAAATAACAAGATTATTTTTATTAAAATAATATTTTTTAGAAGCGAGCATAAAAAATACCTTATTTTATTATTGTTGGAACATGATTAGTGTATCGGAGGGTTGTGAAAGATCTCTAGTGTGGGGAAGAAAGTGTTGCGTAAAACTCCTTATTTAAAAATAATTCAATTTCTGAATTTAATCGCTAATAGAATCTAAGAAGAAAGATGGCTGGGGAATACTACCGATACATTGCTGAGAAACTGTAAATAAGGTTGGCATGTTCCACCATTTAAAATAAACAGCTATATATCTAAATACGTAATATATTAAAAGTCAAACCTCCACTTTCTTCCCAACCCTAGAGATCAACTTTTCATAACCCTCCGATACACTTATCATATTTAACCTATATACAGAAAGTTCTACTTTCTGGAGTTATTTAAAAATATTTGCAAAAACAGAAGATAAGCAAACTAAAAGTAAACTTTTAGAATAAGACTCCCGTAACTTTTATTTTGTTTGCATCTCAAAAGATTAACGCTTCTCATGTTTTTAAAGACAATAGGAGACCTTCAATATAATGGATGATGTAATTGTTAGCATCTTTTATCTTGCTAGAAGAGGACCAACTTGCTAATTCTCTATTGCATTTTGTTTACTCATAGGTATGACTTTGGGCAGTTGTCCTTATTTAAATCAACTGCCTCAACTATACAGAACTATATGTAAGCAGAATCTTTAGGATGTGAGTTAAAGGAATCTTCTAGCATTAAAATGTAGGTTAACTGACTCTGTGATACTTGCATGTTTACAATACTAAACGCCTCTGAAGAGACTTCTCTCTTCAAAGGATCTTTCACTCAAATTAACAACTTAGGGATGCCCTATTGTTTAGCCGAAAGATACCTTATAGCTGCTACTTGAAAAAAAGTTATATGGAAAGTAGTTTAAATACAAGAAGGAAAGCATAATATTTACATTTAATAAATTAAGTCCAATTAAAGTTATAAAAGAATAAAAGAAATGGATTTTGCAAAAGGAAATGTGAGACGATGAATTTTAATTATTGTTGTGTAAGCATCTTAAAATATGAATTACGAAATGAGCATAAAGAGATAGCTAACTTTAATCACTCAATTGAATTATAGGGAAAACTTGTAAACAAATATATAAATAATTATAAGCTAATTAAGTTTAAATCAATAAATAAAAACTCAGAAATTAGTTTAGACTCTCTTAAAGTCTATCTCATGTTTAAAGCAATTTATTCTTCATTTTAGAAATCAGATGTCTCAAGTACAATAGCCTAGCATAAGTCTGCAATTCGCTCACTACTTTTCACTTTAAAAAGAATGACTCTCTTGTTTAGTATCTTTTTATGGAGCTAACTTCAAATTATTATGGCATTATATGTTATCCATTTTTTATTCTTGTTAATACATAAAAATTGTAAAATTGATACTTTAAGAGTATATCATAAAGCTAAAGCTTAGCACAGAGCTATTTCAACTTAATAAAATGATTTCAATAGGTCATCTTAAGTCTTCCAAGTGAAAGTATGATATTATCATAACTGGTATCATTTTATTAAGCTTTATTTGTTCTTTAAGCAGTAGCTATAGTTTTAATAAGTGATTTTTCAGGATTTGTTATTGCATAGAAAGGCATTAAGATGATCTCGCCAAGGTAAACAATTATAGATAATACTTATGAAGTATAGATGTTTATTTAAACGCTAGCTTGTGTCTCTTCAATCATTTCATTTTTGTTGCTCCATTAGTATTCCCTCTTATTCAGCCAAAGTCTTGTACAGCTTGCTTAATTATAATTGCTAAGAGAGTACTTGATAATTTGGTTGATGAAACATTAGATATATCTGGAGAGTAACAGCTTCTTTCATTAGAGTGTGGTATCTCTGAGGAAGGAGAGTTGCTCAAAATTGATGTGTAAAACAGCCTCAAGATATTCAATTGCACTATTTTCGGATAAATTACAATATTCATATTCACATCATGGAAAGAAAGCTATTCATTTATTAGCAGCAGTTTTAATATCAGGTTAGAATTAAAAGCCTAGCTATATTATGCTGATCTCTATGCTCTGAAGCTGTTCAGTTATTCTCCTGCGAAATAAATACATGAGACTTTATTATTGTTTAATAAGCCAAATGTAGTAAATAAATATACTATTTTCTTAATCTTCAACATACCTCATGAACAAAAAAGAACTATTCTTGTTTCTGTTATAAGTATTGAAAGTGAAGTTTTTTCCTAATAATTTCAAGCAGCTCTACATCACCTTCTTATTCACCCCATATGAGGCAGAGTTATTTAATCATAAAATGATCTGTTGGTACCTTGATCGTGTCTTTCATCATAGAACTATTCATTTAAATAAAAAAAGATACCTTCGATTATCAAAGAGATCATATTTATTTACTCTTTTATTATTTAAAGGGAACTTTCGATGGAGGTGTATAAAGACTTTTATTTTATGAAAGATTTCTTATATTAAATACAAGATTTTTACTCCTCAAAGTATTTTTCTCTTTGTTTAAAGATTTTCAAATAGACAATCAACATATTATTGGTTTAGGAGATTCAGATGTCCATTTTAGCTTCCTGCTGTAGAAAATCCTTTCGTTGATTACATATGAAACAAGTCTTTGAGTCGTGGATTTTCAATTATCTTTTAAATAAACCTTATATTTTAAAGGTCGCAAGAGCTTAGTATTATAAAATACCAAATAAGGCAAAAGATAGATAGTGAATTCCAGGCAATCAACTACCAAAAGTTGAGAATTTAATTTCCATTATCTTAATTAAACATTTTATAATACAAAAACTGATTTTCATATGCAATTTAAAATATTATTAAACTTTAGAAAGAATGCACCCTTCATTTTACCAATCGATTCTAGAAGAATTAAATAAGGCTTAAAGATTTTAATCAAAACTATAACAGAACTGGCTACTGAAAGCAATAAGGACTGATAACCAAGGCATTGTTTGAAATAGTTGCAGCTGACGATTCCTTATAATAATTTAACAGAAGATTAACAAATTTCAGAGCTAAGATAAAGAAATAGTTAATGATTTTTTAGAGGAAAAATAATTATAAATGAGTACTCTCATATTATTGAAGATTAATATCTATACAATAATTGCGGCTTGATGTTCTTTATCTAATTGGTCAGCTTTAGAAAAGAAAATATTTTGAAGCAGCAAGAAGGGTCTTCTTCATTTATGAAGTCCCTTTAAAAACTTACAATTTATTATCTACTTCTCTAAGTTATTGCTGTTATTGTTTAAATTCTCAAATGATGATAAATTAAAGGTTGCGATGCTTAGCCTTGGGTTTCTTATATTTCCACTTGAAAAGACTATAGCTACACAAATTATCATCTATATCAAAGAACTACATGTTAAATAAAATCTTCATGGTATAATCTTATCACATCCTCCAACTTATTTCTTTATGCAGTCAAGACTTACTTATTTTATATTAAGTCAGGTATAAATAGAGAGGCTTCTGAAAAGATGTAGTTTTCCTAATGCTTAAAAAAAAATTTATAAAGGTTTAGATCTCAATTTAATAATCTTGAAGAATTTAAGCAATGATATAATTTGCTCTTCAAGGTTAACCCTCTAATCCTTTCTTTTACCTAATGTAGCCTCTTCCATCAAACTGAGCCAGGATCTTTATCGGTTATGCTTTTAAATACTGCTTTTTCCTTTTCAAATTTGCAAGGATTTTTATTATTATTTTTAATATTTGTTTTCGAGTGGAGTCATAAGTCTTAACACTTAGAAGAGGCTTTGTATTAAATTTTCAAAAGCTAAGGAATGAATAAGTTGCACATTTTTAAGAAGGCAACTCTTATTGATAGCCCTCTCTTACTTAAACAGCCACCATTTTTACGAGGTACTGGTCGCACTGGAATTTACAGATACAGGAAGACTTCTCTTCACCCATGCCTTCTTACTAATCATATTAGTTGAGCATTTTATCTTCCATAGATAATACTCACTAATTAAAACGCTTCTTCATACTTTTGCGAAAGATTTGCTTCGTATAGATGATCTCAATAGAATTCTTCTCTCAACAAAGCGCACCAATCGTCAATATTAATCAAAAGTTAAAATGATATTTCCAGGTTATCATTTATATTCTAATTGATTAGAGGCTGCATGTCTTAGAATCTTGTGTAGTTTGTTTTATAGATCTTAATTAAACTATCTTGTCTGCCTTGAAATCTGAGGAATAAGTATAACTCTTGTATGCATAAACTGGCAGTAAGTTTCTAAGATGCCCATTCTTATTTGAATTCTTTGATATTATAAAGCTTCTAGCATTTGTTAATGAAATCTCATGTGTAAAAATTCTAGTAGTTGAGTTGAAAGATAAGTAAATTTATAGGCTATAAATGCTGTAATAAAGTAAGAATATTTGGCTTCATATAAATGAGGTTGGGGGCAGCACCAGGTTCGTAGCTGCAGCTATGATTTTATGATGGCAACCTCAACCACTATCTACTTTAAGAGGCAAAATTAAAATAGAGTCTCTTCATTTCCTTTTTCTAGATAGATATATTATTCAGTGCTTTGAAAATTTAATTATTTCTTGATTTAAATTAAATGAATAGAAAATACCTCATCAAATAAATATTTTTTTTGAATGAGTATAAAATGGCTTTTTGAGATTTTGTATTGGAGAAGACTGCTGGGAAGAATTCTTAAAGGTGAAGCAGGTCCTTTGCCCTCATCTCAAAGTTCTTCTCAATGTCACCTAGCAAGCTTGCAAGTAGATTAGATTTAGATATGCAGCACTAATTCATTTCCTTCTCCCTTGTTTGGTTGCCTTTTACCCTGTCTCGGATATGTTTTGATAAAGTAGTAAAGAAATTAACTCATTTGTATTATTTAACCAAGCAGAAGAACCAACTCTCTCTATTTACCAGATATAAGGGGCTCCATAACTCTATTGCCCGTCTGCAATAACTACATCTATTCTGTTTGTTCTATTCTTTATTGCTTTTAACTTTTGATAATCTCAACTAAATATAAATATCTATTTATAAGTAAAATGATTATTATACTAATCATAAGTAAGTGAAATTATTTGTCTTAATAAAAGTTAGTAAATAAAATGTAGAGCTTCTTGATAGCAGTCATAAAATTTCTAGTAGCTATTAAGCAGCTATCTCCAGCAACTCTATCAGAAAACGCTAGCTGGTTGTCGTAGTTGCAGCAGGAGTTGCTTAAATCTTTTTGCTTCCAATGTGAGATGCTGATAATCAAACAGTTTAATTATTATGTGTTGAAATATGTTTACTGGAAGGTTTAGTTTAATTCTAGCTATTTTTTCTTTGCCGAGGGGAAGCTCTTCTCTTCACCAGCTGACTTGGTGATTGCTTTGGAGAATTCTAAATTTGATATATTCCATCCTCGGATTAAATAAACTTGCTCAGCTAATATTAAATAGCCAGTACATCCTTTATTGACCTCTGAGTGCTGGTCCACAAAGGGGAAAGCATTGATGAAGCTATCGCTAGAACTATAGAAGCTATTGATACTGAGATGCTTATGTTTATTTTCATCTTATAGTTCATTTATATGAGAATTGATAGGATTAAAAGAATAATACTCCAAGATGGTTGCAGATATTATTATAAGCTAGCACAGCTCACGATCGTATTCGGGCTGCTCGATTGGGTTCAGAGCGCAGCGGAAGGGGAAGGTAGGCCAGGACTTTGTTGCCCTGGAAGAGTTCTTGACCTTCTGGCTCTTGTGAATGCTCAGGTTGTCCATGATGACGATACAACTCTGGGAGGCAACCTGGAGGAGGCGCTGGAGGAAGGTGGTGAAGTGGCCAAAATTATTGCTACCAGTGAAGATGTTGTGGTGGACGAGTCCGCTCCTCTAGTTGATTGCACCTTTAATTGTGGCTGAACAACCGCGTTCATTTGGAATCGGGACTGTCATCGACCTCTTGAGCCAGGTCTGCCTCAAGGACTGCCACCTGTGGAAGGAGGACTCATCAATGTAAATCAGATAACGGCCTTCGATCATCCACCTCATTATGGCTTTCGAAAACTCCTGCTGCCTGCCCTCCAACTGGCGCCTATGCTGGCCCTTGCTAATGTAGGAATAGCCCGCAGAGCGAAAGTAGACTTGGTTGCGGTGGAAGAGCTTCATCCAGGGTAGAGGGCAGACTCTTGGTATGCCCAGGTGCACCTCGAAGTAGTATACGCGATCCTTCAAGCTCATGTGGGCTGTCTCGAGCAGATGATTGGCAGTCGTTATGCGCTCCTCGGCTTCGAGAAGGATCTTCCTCTTGCCTCCGCTTTGCGATCTCCGCGATTCGTAGATGAAGCCATTGCGTCTCCACATCTGCACTATCATAGCAACGGTGCTCGGTTTGACAGGTGCTGATCGTACGACAGCGTTACTTTAAAATGCACTTTGGGGCTCTCTCCTCTTTGGTCTCATAGAGAAGCCATGCTGGCTAAGGCTCTCGAGATAGGGGATGAGGTTTTGGTTGGGAAGGAAGCGAACCGCCGCCTAATGATGGTTTTTTTGGCATTGATCACCAATATAGACATCGAACTTCCTCTTGAGACGTGGACCAGGATGCTCCGAATCCATTACTTGCCGTAATTATAATATGCAATTGAATATTTAACTCTTGGGATTAACTACTCAATTCTTATATAAATGAACTATTAGCTAAATAAAAGAAATTGCCTCTAGCAACCTTATCAGCGCCAATCCTCTCTGCTAATGAGCTCACTTATTTTGACTAGATAGAAGCTCAAAGTTAGTTTAAAGATTGCTATTTATAATAAAAATTATATTGAGCTAGCCAATTTATGGTATTGCAAAGTGAATTGGAAGTTCGATAGGCATTTACTTTCATGGTGAGATCTGCGAGAAGAAACTCTCCCATAGCCAAAATTAAGATGAGAAAATGGATTTATAACTTTACTGGTGATTTGATTTGAAGTTTTAACTACTTATTAGAGTTTGATTTTGGTTTAAGAGGAAGCTACTTGGTCTTGAGCCAGCCCTTATTAAGGTGATCTTGCTTTCTTCAAGGGATATACTGAGTATAAGAAAAGTTTCTTTACCAACGGTTCACTCATCAGAGTTTATAAACTTATAAGCCTAGACTTAGGATCAATGTTTAATAGAGCTACTTTAAGGTGCCAATCGAGACAGAGACCAAAAAATCTTAATTAAATAATATGAGAATCTTGAATCCCTTCAATTGAAGGTTGTTGTTTTTTCATTGGGATGTAAAAGTTAGAGAGCCACACTATCTACATAGTATGAGTTTTAAAGAAATAAATATTCTTTTTACTCTTAAAATCGTCTTTCCCTTTCTTAAATCTCTCCTCCATTCACTTTTCCTACCTTTAATAATTGATATAAGATTCTATAATATGATGAGATGCAAATAATTGGTTTCAAATTTTAAGTATTCGGAAATGAGTTAAAAATTTCTTTAGGATACAAAAGACATTCAATTTACTAAACCATCGCCAGTGAACACAAGCCAACCCATCACATCATACCTTAGACCATGGCATATGATTCCATACTAAACTATAGAGGATCAGCAAAAATTAATAGATTAGATTAGTCATTCATATTTTTTCATTCTCATAAGCAACTACTTAGATCTCTATTATATACTGAATTTTTATAGCCCTAAATAACTCACATCGTTGTTTTAACTTTGAGGAATAAAAATCTCACCAAAATTAGCTAGCCTTACTTCGAGACTCCACAATTTTGGGAAACACCTTAATTTAGCATAATGTAATAATGAGAATGTCAAAGCAATACTACTGCCTTACTTCGGATTCTGATCAACAATTTAAACTGCTCATATTACTCCTTGAAAATACTAAATCATTTGAGATTAATAAAGGGAAATATGAAAGCCTAATATTACTATTTTTAAGCTGCTTATACTTAAGTATGGCTTTAAAGGTTTTAATAAACTTGGAAAGGTTCCCTTTTAAATTTTAGCAGCCCTTACAATCTATGACCCAATAAGAGAGCATTTAAGAGTGGCTTACTAATTGTAAGAAGTGCAGATTCTAACTGAGTCGAAGGCTTTTTGTAGGTTTTCATTAGATGCAAACCAATGGCCAACAAATATTCAAATTTAAATCTTAGTCAACTATTCAGCAAGCCGCGATACTGAATATTCTAATTTTATCATCTATTAAACTTTTAATTCTAAATTTTATAATCATTTCACTATAGCTATCTATCTTATTATTCTTTGAACAAACAGTTTTCTTTTTACTGATGTGGCAAACTTCAGTTGATGGATTACTGACAGCGATAGGTTAGCCCATAGTAAGCTCAAGTTACAGGAGGTTAGCGTAATACTTGTTAGTCATGCATACATAGCTTATCTACTATAAAAGTTTTCATTTTTACAATCGGAGGTGGGTGCCAACTCTCTCAGACCTACCTGCGCGAGTGCCAACGACCGAGTCTTCTTGCAGCCTTAGGAAGTATTTCTATAGCTGGCTGCAGGAATCAGGCTAGAGAGTGCAAGGTCAGCAACAAAAGGATATGAACCTCTTTCAGGAGTATGACCTTAACTAACAGGTGGGCTTATTTAATATCCTATCTAATATAGTCTTTTTGGAACATTTTGTAGTCATCTTCTCCATTCTTGCAACTAATAGTCTAATTTTTTATCAAAAAAATAAGTTGATTTCATTTCCTTTGCTACCCCTAACTTTGAATACATTTTTGAATACCCAGCATATATATTCAGACAGGACCTTAATCTTCGAGCTCGAGCAGAACCTGCTGGCTTATTATCTCCATTACTATTTCTCTGCTTTGAGCTTGCAAATGGCTTTGATAATCCTTATCAATGCAAAGGAGGGTCCTCTTCCAATGCTCAGTTAGTAATAGTCTTGCTTTGGAAGCACAAGCTGCTTCTACTTTCACCTATAATCTTTATATCAATAGCTTAAGGAGCTGATTATGATATCCTGATCATGCTACTGATGAGACACTAAGACGATAGCTACTATTTTTGTTTGTTCAAATTTAAGGATTTAAAAGACAAAGGTAACTTAGTAAAATGAATAAAAATTTAAAAGTTTCTCTCAATAGTACAGAGAACGGATTTAATAGCTTTCAAATAAGATCATCTTGATTATAATAAATTTTAGTAGCAATGTCTATAGCTAAGAAACAACCCTTCAGAGACCAGCTTCAATTCCTCATACTATTGAGTTGGAGGCTTCACTCAGTCTAATTCTAGCACTAATATGATGACAATGCAAAAAGGCACCTCGCATTTAGAGCAACTCACCATCCAGCGTTTCAAAGATCTTCGTCGTTTAACAAGTTCAAATATCCCTGATTGAGATCATGCCAAAGATCAGTAATCCTTGATCAGCAGGATAAAAGCTTAGTAGTTCTGATTGAGACTTGATAATATCAATTTTCTCCTTTCTCCTTAAATGTTTGTCGCAAGATTTAGAAGCTAGAATTCCATTTAATTTTTCCTCTAAAGGAAGAAAAATTGTTTCAACTCTACCTTTCTGAAGGAATAGAAGAAAGCTCAAGCTAAACTAGTCCTCACAAAATGCTTTAACTAAATAAAGAGCAAAGAGACATCTTAAAGCGGATCCTAATTAGGATAATAGCCAAGCAAAGTTATACCAAAGCTCTTTCTTGGTAAAGATTGGTATCAGCTCTGTCTAATCATCTGTAAGGCTCTAATCACATTGGATCCTATCTATGTAGCATTGAGAAAAAACTATCCCCTACACCTATCTCGAAATGGTTTGAGTATTGATCTACTTCTATTGAGAAAGCATCGCACCTCACATCTATCAGAATCCATTTCGAGATTACAAAGTCTCATATATAAATGCGAGGATGAAGCCCTCAGTTTGTTTTAAATGAAGGTGAGAGATTGAAGGAAGAGGAAGTCCTCAAGAATTAGCGAATCAGACTCGGCGAGCTTTCCGGAAAATCCTAAATCTGAGAGAAACCATTCCTTCCTCTATCTTTAAAAAACAGGCGTAACTTCAGGTCTTTTTTCTTCTAAGTAATTAATTATCATTTTAAATAGACTTTCTCGAGAAATATTGATTTGACGAATTAAGTGCTGAGCAATAAAAATCGTTCAAAAGATTAACTGCGTTCAGAGGCGATGAGAAACCTAACACTCATCAGCAACACGAGAGGCTTTTCTTCTTAAAGCATGCAGATTAATTTGAAGTCGAAAAAGATTAACCTCAGAAGCCAGGTTGGAGAGGACTCTCCTTTGAGTGTTCACTACTTGCTTTAATCCTTTAGCATCAAAATGGATTAGAGAGATTTTTCTTCGCAAACAAAACTATCAAGATTTTAAAATTTATAAAATATTCAAATATTTTCTAGTTATGATTGTGATTGCGCTAATTATTATTCTTTTGATAGTGTAAACAATGATCTAATTAATTATAAGTTACTAAAATTAACAAGGACATGCGGCTCTTTATTATATAGCTAGTGAGAGTTAATATAAATAAGAAAGATCAATGACTCGTCTCCGCACTCATCTCCTCTTCTTTAACGCCTTCTTGTCGTTTTCTTTGTCGTCCTCTTTGTCAACATCCTTATTCTTCACCCATTCCTCCTCCTTGTTCACCTCGTCCTACTCGTCTTTCTCCTTCCCCTCTTTTTCTTAATCTTCCTTCTCCAAGAACGAGATATTGATTAAGAAAATAAGAGTTGAAATTCTGGATGATTAAATAATATTAAGTAGCTAATAATATGTTTAAGATTCCTGGACTCGAAAGAAGAAGATTTGTAATCGTACGCTTCCTCATCAAAAGTTCTGCATGGCATTTGTAATGTGGCAGAAGATAAATTCTATAAAATAAAAAATTAATTATGCTCAGATCATTAGGAGTTTTATGGCACTATCACATGAGGCCAATAAGAAAATAGAGTTGGGAATTACTTCTCTCCTTTGTTTTTGCAGCTTTATCTATCCTTTCCTCTTTAATGCAGCAAATTAAGAGGCACTTATGTCTGGACGTGAATGACGAATGACGTTCAATGTCTCCATTCTACTATAGCAGATGTCTTTATCAAAGATAGGATTTCGTAGTCCGACACTAAGCTCATCTTGGAAGAGAAGCTAAAAATCTCGTAAAAAAATATTGTGATTTTTAGCGAGCTGCTGCATCTAAAGTGATACATAAGCGAAGCACCAGTCACTGAATTATCCTGCATCCATTCTTAGTTCATAGTCTTTTCAGAGTCTTGCTAGAGTATATCACAGTAATGCTTGCCCCTGACCTGCTCCATCCCTTCGTAAATGGAATTATTCTAAAGGAAATTTTCGGCTTCTAAAAGACATGAATAATACAATGCTGTAGTAATAATTGGATTTAGCAGGCCTCCATGTTTGTCTTCACATTGGGCGAGATCCTCATTTTAGTATTAGAATACTTCGATGCTCAGCCTCAGATAGTCTTAAGCCTGTCGCTACTTCCAACTCATCCTAAAGAGCTCATTAAAATATGATATGATTTCGTTTATGAAATCTCCGAAAGGCAGCTCATAATGAGGTGAATTAAGGTTTTAAGAAATATAGCAGCAACGAGATTCTTAATAAGCGATTAGCTTGACTGAAATATTGATAGCTCTTTAATTATTTTACTCCACTTTAATCAATTAATCATAGTTTGATTCGTTTATTCTATCAAGTCTTGCTTAAGTTAAAAGGGTGTTGAAGTATAGTTTAAACTTTAAATATATTTTATCCAAACTATTTAATACACTTTCCTTTTTCTTTGGGGGAAGTGAATGCACATATTGATAAAGAATTATAATAGTCAAGAACTCATTTGTTAAACTTTCAATTTTCTTCTCATATTTAGTTTAAATTTTATCCTTTTTGATATATAAGTCTCTGAGTTATTACTCCTGTAGGGTAGATCCTCCTCTGATGACTGAAGAGGGTTATGTGAAGCTAGCCAGATAGCGAAGTGTTTCTAGTGAGAGACTTCTTAGAGCATTCTTGCTTCTTGTAAAACTATTTGATGTACTCTCTCAGCTAATACCTCCGGATGGTGCATCATGGCAGCTATTGCACTGTAACTTCACCAGCAAAACTTTGGCGTTGTTCTTAGTGATAAACTAATACTCACTCTAATGTTCCTAGTTCGCAAGCTTTTGCTCGTGACTTTTGCATCTGCTTGATTTAGCTTTTAGAGAGGAGGTTTCCTTCAAGAATATAGTTTAAGATGCTCTCAAGTAATCGTTATGGATCTTTAATCGTATAATTGAACCCTCAACCTCGAAATTAGCTCAGGCTTTTTCTTTCCAAGTACTTAAAGCAGATTCAACAGTAAGTATAAGTTCCATTGAGATCGCTGGCAACAAGGAGTTACGTAGAGAATGCATGAGATCTATTAGAACTCTTCGTCTTTACTGTTGATGGAACTCAACTCCCTTAAATTAATTAGATCTCTCGGTACATCCTTAGTTGAAGCCTTCTATCATGGCTAAGAGGTGCTGCTTCAGTAAAGATCTCCTCCCACAAGAGCAGGGAATTAAATCTCATAAAGTGATAGTGAATACTCAAGGACTAATAAATTTTACAGTCTATGCCCTTGTATTTAGACAGCATCGTTTGAAATATAAAATTCATAGTTATTAATAAAATTTAAAATGATATAATAATATAAGACTTCATTTAAGAGTTTAGCTACTGTTATTTCACAAAAGGATAAATCACAGCTCAAGCAGATTCACGTTAGCTGGATTACAAGATAAGTAGCTTGAAGGATGGCTCCCTATTAGAAAAGTTTCGTATTTTTGAGTCTAAGCTGTACGTCACCAACATCTACATCTTTCAAAGCATTCTTACAGGGGAGAAAGCGGTAAACTTAAATTCTATACATATGCATTATTTGAAGAGTTAAATTATAAGACTGAAAAGCTCAGATTGATAACCTTATAGCAGAGGATTTTCAAGAATTTGTTAAAGGCAAGCCAACTCTCTTTCAGTGCCCGTCTAACAAGTTCTTCTGGCAGCACTTTAACAAGAAATTAAAAAATGATATATTGCTCTTTCTTTATTCTAAGAGTTAAGTAGACTCGTAGTCAGAAGTAAAACACTTTATTAGTGTAGAAGCCTTAGTCTGCAAGTGAACTCATGAATTCACTCATCTCGAATGGTAAGCATCACAGCAGTCTTACTCCTTCTGTGTCCAAAAGAAGCAATGCACCTACCGATCAAACATAACGCCAAGAAATAAGGGTGAAGAAGACAGTTTGAGGAGAAAATAAAAGAGGGTCAATGTAAGCTCAAGAGCACGTCCCAATGCATGGAAGAGAACAAAGGAGTCATGGAGGACATTAACCAGCTCAAGGAACAAGTTAACCACATCCTCGGCTACTAACAGCTGGTTCTCTATCTCTACAAGGAGGTGTGTATTCAACCAGGGGACTCGAGGATAGTAGAATAAAATTATTAAATAATCATATTAACTTTTAATCCATTATTTAAACAAATTAGCTTAGAATCAAGTTATTTTATTTCTAAGGTCTATATCCTTCTAATAGAGCTAAAGAAATAGAATCCAATTAGTTGCAACTATAGATACTGCATTAAACCAGCCAAGGCTTGCAAAGAAGGTAAAAGTCTCTAGTTTAGGTTTCATGTTCAGAGAGTTGGATCATCGACTCTGACTTACCATTGAAGAGCTTAGTTAAAATGCACCAACACCATATCTTTCCAAGTCTAGCTAATGACACTCAGATCAAGGAGTCTTCCGAAATGCTTAATACCCTATCATGCATACTATTTTTCTCACATAGGCAGGTTTAATATAAGTTAAATACGAAAAGTAGATAACGAAATTCATGAAATTCATTGTTTTTCTTAAATACAAGTCGATATACAAAATAAGTGCTAGTTTGAATTGCGAATAGTTTATTTAATATGCAAAAGGAAGTCAGTTTATATCAAACAAATTAAATACATGTATGATCGAAGTTGCAAAAACCAATGCGCTGCCATTATATAGTAAGACTAACTGATTGGTTATATTATAATAATTAATATTGCAAAATTGGGTCTTACCTTATTTAGATCGGCAGATTTTCCAAAAGTAATGAGCAAAGTTTTGCAAAGAGAGATTTCTACGTGATTATCGAACTCATAGAGATTTAGTTTTAGGTCTTATTTGCTTGCCATTTATAAATTAATTAAAATAACAATCAAAACCCCATAATACGATAAGAAAGTGAAAATAAGTTGTGTATAATTAATTTCTTTATTAATACTTATAATCATGCGAGTCAAACGCGAAATGACTCAAAAATAACTACATGATCCATCCTATCTCAGTTTCATTTTGACTCTAAGGTATGGATGTAGTCACCCTTATCAGTAGTAATAGCCAGTTCTCAACATCAACTCCATCGCAAAAATGTTGAGAG